>JAYXIM010042554.1:0-99205 GCA_037575425.1 Anastrepha fraterculus
CATAACATAACATAACATAACATAACATAACATAACATAACATAACATAACATAACATAACATAACATAACATAACATAACATAACATAACATAACATAACATAACATAACATAACATAACATAACAAAACATAACAAACCATAACATAACATAACATAACATAACATAACATAACATAACATAACATAACATAACATAACATAACATAACATAACATAACATAACATAACATAACATAACATAACATAACATAACATAACATAACATAACATAACATAACTTAACATAACATAACAAAATTCTAATTTCCCATAGGAATGAGCTTTTATTAAAACGATTACTCAAGCTACATTTACAAATAATTAATTTATTAAATATTTCGAAAGACAACAAATAATTTAGGGCGAGGGGGGCTCGATGATGATGCCCTCAAAACTGACAGGGAAGGCCTGACTTTACTATCTATCGCATTCGAGTATTAAAGCGGATGAGGAGCAAGGGATGCATTTATTCTGCCACCCTATTTTCGAGTCAGTAATGCTCAATTAAATAATCCTTGGCTGCCCTAGGCGAAAGTGTTGGTGCATGACTGCCAAGTAGTAGCGTTCGGGTTCAAAACGTAGTGCGGGCACAAAATATTAAATAATAGAAAAAGTTTTTTTCTAATGACGATCGCCATACCGAAGTTGAGGACTCTCAAAAGTGCTCGACACTCTCCAGGCAGTAGCAATGCACCGACCTGCTCATCACCTTCAAATAAATAAGGGAAACCCCTATTTATGAAAATCACACACTCTCTGCTCTCTCTGGAGGTTAGATCCAGATTTTATAAAATAAAGATCCAAAATCTGTAAGTAAGCTATGAATTGTGCACAGAATGTCTCGATTTGCGCGGTGTTTGCTGTATTTTGAAGCTGGTCTCCCCGGGAAGTTCACTTTGGCATGAACAGCGTAAACTTACAAAAGCGGTACATTTATAAACTAAAATGTTTTAAAAATAAAATAAAATATTTTTAAATATCAAAAAATCAAAAATGACTCAACCACCACTCAATTATTTCCAGTTACTATAAAAATTTCGAAAACAAAAGGAAGATTTAAAAAATAAAAATTAAATAAAAATACACTAAACAGAATAATCAAGCAAAGAAAAAATAAAAAATGTATACTCTCTCATTATATATCCTTTTGTGTATATTTTGCTTTTACGGTAGAGCAGCGCATGCCGGGTATTTGCTAGTCACCCTACAAAAAAAATTAAAAATAATAATATAATAATAATCGGCACGTACACTTCTGTTAGGTGTTTGGACGAGCTCCTCCTCCTATTTGTGAGGTGCGTCTTGATGCTGTCCCACAAAAAAACTGTTTTCCTTTAAGCTATTTGCCCCATCAACTCCGAAATTTTCTCTCCAAACTCTCGTATTAGCTGCGTGTATGAACCCAATTCCTTTGTTCTAGTTATTACATGGGGAGCAGTTAGTGAAATATTCAGCAAATTGTAAATGTGAATTGGCATCTTTACTTCAAATATATTTCCTTTCTCGTGGCTAGCCATTGTCGCGCTAATTCATAGAACCATGTGGAACCCTAAACAGTAGCGGTAGTGGGTAAAATATAAAGGTAAAATGTTCCAAATATATCCCAAATGAGATAAATGTGAAATTATTTAGCATACGAACCATAAAAGGCTGTGATTTCGTTACTAGAAATTTCAATATTCCAAAATTCCCCATAACATTCAATAAGAAAAACATTCTAATGACTGAATGGCTTCAAAAAAGGTCACAAGCAACATCTACTCAAGCAGTCATAATGGCCAATGAGAACCTCTCATCTACAAAAACATGCAAGCACTTAACCCATTACCAAACGTCCATACTAAGCAGTCATGTGAACCCACCTTCATAAATACAGCTAAATTACACCATCACCTCTGCATATTGATTACCGTTACGCATTGACATAAAAAGCACAACACCTAAAGCAAACAAATGAAAACGACAAACAGGTTCTTTAGCCTATCGAAAAGGGTAAATCCAATGGGATCAGATGCTATGCCGCCTTTGTTCATTTGCACCAGCTGTATGTCGTTGGCAGTTTTTCACTTCAGTTGCTTAGCTTAACGGTGAATGTGATAATGACACTTCAGGTAAGTCGACAGGCAGTTTTTCAGAATTGACGCATGTGAATTCGGAAATTGACAGTTGGGAAAAGTTGACTTGTGTGTTCGAAAGTGTTGCACCTTAGCGCCTTTGCGCCTTTACTTATGCTCCTCGATTTTACTTTAGGCATTGACATTTTTGTTTGCCACTCCGCCTTCTCTATCGATCAGATATTAGGTTTGCAGTCCCAAATGGCAGATATGCGAATAACTCGCTAACCTGTAAGTACAAATCGGGCGTTGTCGTTCGTGGAAAAAAGCTACTCCCGCGGCACCTGTCAAGAAGTTAAGCTTTTGAGTTGAAGGTGATTTTGTTTGTGACAGTATTTTGAGCACGCACACAAGCATATGGCAAGTGCACGAGTGTGCAATATTTATTATAAAAATATTTAATATAAAATTAACAACACAGAAAAAAACAAATTCCCTAATTTGCCAGTTATTTTTTAATTTTTTTTTTTTTGTAATTTTTATTAGTAGCAGTGGATGGCCGTGGTAGTGGAGAGGTTGCTTGCATAACTACAGTTGAAGTAAGAAATAATAAAAATAGTTCTCTCTAATACAGTACAGTGACCAACATTTTTGGGTAGATGTACTTATAGCTATTTTTATGGAACTAATTTATGGAATAATTAATCTCCCAAAATTTGTTACCCACTTTACAAATGTTTGCTCTAATGCTAGTTCTCCATAAGCAGGCACATCTCTGGTGGTATTTCTGTAATGAAAAAGCTTCTCTTCACATTACAAACCACGCTAAGGTGTCAAAAATCTATTAGTTCCTTATTTTTAGGGCAACATTAAGCCTAACGACAAAACTTTGTGAGGAGCATTGACCAAAAATTTGACACCCGCAAGCATAGATGTCTTCTGATTATGTTCATCGGTAGCAGCACTTTAGCCATTATCTCAAATATTTTTTTACATTAATAAAGCTAGCAGAACGTACTCGTCCTTATAAAATCCCTGAAACTCTTAAGTTCAAGTACACCTAAGTTTTTCTATTTTTAATTCCAGTATAAATGGATTTGCTGTTAGAGCCCAGTGACTACTAATAATTCAGCCAAAGGTCTCTTATACTAAATCTTGGGATCTAGAATTTGCTTAAGTGATTTTTGTTTTTAAAGAACCACTCATTCTATTTTTTTCTGAAATCCATCTAAGCCTGTGTAAGCGCCACCTCATAGGGCTGATTTCTATTATTTTGCATAGCCTAAAATAATGAATGCTTTGTCAACTGAGTTTCAGCGCTCTAGACAAGTAACTCTTTAACTCTGACTGATAGTCACTATTGAAGTTATTTAAATAATTTCAGCGCTCAAAAGCCTTTATATGAGTCCAGAACTATTTTTAAACCAACAGGATGGAGAAGATGGTATGATGTTTCGCAAACTGTAGTCCAGTCTGTGTATTTAGGAAGAAAAAAGTTGTATAGCCAATTAGATTAGATTAGTTTTAAAGAAGAGGGCGAGTAACTAAGTCACTGCGACCAGAATGCCAGCAAATCTCTAATCGGTTACAGGCCTTCACTGATTCAAGTATTATTAACCTGCAATTATTCGCATGCGTTCTTAATGATACCCCACTACTTAAAATTATTGCCACATCTGTTTTTCTAATTGTGTTTAGACCGCACCTGTTCTCGTAGCTGAGTGGATGTACATATTGAGTTGCTTTATCAGCTGATGCAAGTTGAATAGGTGGTGAGGTGAAAGAACATTTGCAATTTTGTTGGGGTTGTCTAAGAAAATTTAAACTTTAGCTCGCCACGAATAATGTCGCATTAAAACAGATGCGCTGGTACGAGAGGGTTCCAGAACTTCACGGCGTCGCTTGGTGGGAAGCCATCAAGATCGGGTGATTCCAGGTTTCGTTTATTCTAAGAAGGGAAATCTGGGGGCCTGTGTCTGGTATGAGTTTCACAAAGGCACACTTTTTGCTCGGCTGTTTCCTGTACAATACTAAATATATTCTATAAATTTTACACCACATTTCCTTAAAACAAGGGAAATTCAAATCCTTTAAAAAAAAAAATGTATAGGATCTTCTCATACCACTTGAACCAGCATTTAATAATTAATAAAATTTTAAATTTAAATTGTCAATTCATTTGCTAAATTTTGGCAAAATTCATTTGTGAACATTTTCTTCGGTGTACATATGTATGTATGTCAAATTATAATAATATTCGCTTTCAAATGCATTCTCCTGACATTGCGAAAATTCGATTACGCCCTGAAGTATGTGACATCTACCTGAGCGGCAACATCAAAGCCAAATATGTAACACATTTCGCAAGTACGCTGTGTGGCTGGAATTTCAAAGGACTCATACGTTTGTTATATCAACAAGTTTTTCTCATTTTAATGTAATTATAAAGCCGGTTATTTAGTTTAGTAACTGCGCAGATTTGAGGAAAATCTGCGTTGCGTAATAATTTAGATGGCAGAGGAGAGCGAAATGCGCTGGAGTATGCATGCTGTCGAGAGCTGTGTGGCATATGATATTATAATGCATATTTTTAGGCGCACAGGAAGTATTAGTAAACGGGCCTTGTTGAATATAACTTAAATTTCTTCCACTGAAATAAATCCCAAAATAAGTCCCAAAGCGAAACGAACTCCACAGCATTGCGTGCCTCTTAAGGTATTTAAAGCAAAATATGTTTCGATATATACATACAGTAGAGGCTAAAAAATATACACTACAATTCATTGTCTTACCTTAAAACATAAAAATAAAGATTAGGCACTGTTTTGTTCGAATGGCAAATCGCGTCCATTGGGGCCAAAAATATCTACACCATTCGAAGAAAAAGTAGGAAAAGATATTTGTTTCACTTTCTTTATCGATATCAAACGAAAGAAGCTTAAACTAGTGGCATATTTTTGAATAGGCTTGCCATTTATAGTAAATTGAGAAATTAAAATAGATTAAACGTTCAGCTCATAACATAAAATATCACAATCTGGGTGTCAAACGCATAGTGTTACGAAAAATGTAAACCATAAATATTTTTTAATAGGGTTGCCACTTGAGTAACAAATTAAAATTTATTAAATGTGCTAGTTAAATAATGGAGTGCAAAATTGGAAGCGAAAGAGCCCGAAAGTGTTTTAGAAAATTTGACTCACTCTTCCAGAGTTGCCACCTTTATAAAAATAAAAAAATTATTTGTATGATATTTTAATACGCACAACAATCGTGGGGTGTTACGGAATACTTAAGTTCAGAAAAATTTTGAAGTAGGGTTACCATGGGTAAGAAACATTTTTTTTCTTGGAATTTATATTAGCTTAAAGGAAATCCGGTTTTAGAAGGACGAAAGAGTCGGCACCGGTCGAAAACTGTGGAATAGCACTTTAATTCTACAATATTCCTTAAAGGGTTACTAACTGCCCAAAAATATTTAAATTATTCTATTTGTTAGTTAAATAATATAATGCAGTATTAATATCAAAAGTGAGTGAAACTCTTGCAGAAAGCAGAGTACACACTTTTTATAGGGTTGCCTCTTATGAATAAAAAATGTATATATCATATAATAAGACGGATATTTTTATATAGGCATCAGGCAAAAGTTGTTAAAGAATACTTATGTTCAGAGAAATTTTTGAGTAGGGTTGTATCTTTGTAATAAATTTTTTATTGTAATTTTTTTCAAATTTGCGAAATTAGGCTTTAGAATGCCCCAAAATGTCCATATGGCATGAAAGCTCTTTAAGCGTGATTTAATACATAAAATATCGTAATGGGGTTAGCACTTTTGCAAATAATAAATCAGAACAAATTAAACTGCTAGTTAAAAAAGACGTGACTACTTGGTATCAAATAAGAGTAAAGAGAAATATCGGATTTAGCCAAATGTTTGCACGGTTGCCTCTTATTGAGAAGTAATTATAAAACACGTAAGATATTGTAATACTGGCATCAAAAAAAAAAACTGCTAAGGAATACTCAAGTTAAAAAAAAAACATTTAGTAGGGTTGCCAGTTTGTAAAGAAAATTTTTTTTTTTGCATTTTTTTGTTGGAAGGAAATCCGCTTTAGTTGTAAAAAGTAAGCGATTTTTGCTTATTCTTTATGTATTAGAAATTTGAAGTTATAACGACTAACTAACCTGAGATGATTTTGAAGATACATTAAGATGGTCGAGTGCCTGACTGGAACGGCCGGTGAGGATTCAGAGAAAATTAGGCGATAAATCGAAACAAATCAAAGTTGGCTTTCCTCAGTATTCTTTTCTCTTCCCTTTTGGGCCAAAATTATTTACAAAGATTTTGCGCAAGCAAGTACTAAAACCTGTGTGGACATATGGCTCACAGATGTGGGATTGCCTCAGACAAAGCGGGATTCAACTAATTCAAAAGTTTCTGAATAAAATGCTAAAATATGCCGTTGGTGGCACATCCGTAGCTCTGATCTCGAACCTGACCTCGCTCTTAATTCAGTTCCAGACATAATAAAGAAGATAAGCAATTCTCATAAAGAGAGACTGAATAAATACGTAAACACAAACGCCTCCATCCTTGGTGACAGAAATAAGTGGAGAAAACTTAATAATAAAAACCAAAATTTAGAAACTATTGCTTAAGAAAATGTTAATAATAAATTAAATGTTTTTTGGACTTATTTTTGTTTAATTTTTTTTTCTTCCAAATCCTCTTCTTTCTCTTTCTCGGCCCATAGTAGATGAATGTTTGACATAGAAATTTTGTTTAGAAGTTTTTTTCGGATAATAATTACCGCGACCTTCTGGCAAGCTGTAGTTACGTCGATTTGGTGACATGAACAGAATGCAAAAATTTTTTTTTTATTTTTTTTTTTTCACAAGCACTCTCGGACTCTAAAAATTGTTTCGACCGACAGTATGTCACGACCGCCATGGCAGTGTATTGATTGAACTAACAACTAGCAATAACCACACGTCGACAGACCTTATTGGTTGGGATTTCGTTTAAGTCAAGAATTAACAACAGGGAGAATTAATTTTAGAAGGCAAATTAACGAGACAAACTGCTTCTAAGCTACGGATATCTCAAGCTATGGTGATGAATATTGAAAAAAATAAAAATTTGAAAGGGCCAAGTGCAAAAAATGGCCGCCCCCGTATCATATCTGACCAAGATGCAAGGCACATGGCCAGAAGTTTAATGGCTGGAAAAACCAAAACACCAAAAAAAACTGTTGAAAGCATAGGAAGTAAGGCTACTGCTTGCACCGCGCGTCGGGCACCAAAAAAAGTTGGATGTTTTGCCGCCAAAAAGCCCAAAAAGCCAAAACTTTCTGTCAAAAACAGAAAGGCTCGAATGTCATTTGCCTTAGCTCATCAGCATTGGACTATAGAAGACTGGAAACGAGTGATTTGGTCTGATGAATGCAAAATTAATCGGATTAACTCAGATGGCATACGATATTTTTGGTCTTACACAGGGAGAGCCACACAGAGTCATCAGGTAGTAGAAACGGTTAAACATGGTGGCGGATCACTGATGGTCTGGGGATGTTTTTCCTATTTCGGAGTAGGACCGTTAGAGCTTATTAGAGGAATCATGACGAAAGAGGTGTATCATCAAATCCTGTACGAAAATATGCCGGTAGCTTTGGGTCAAATGGAATTTCCAGAGAATGAAGTAGTTTTTCAATAGGACAATGACCCCAAGCATTCCTCAAAGCTCGTCCGAAATTTTCTAAAAACCCTGAATTACGAGACCATTGAGTGGCCATCTCAAAGCCCTGACCTCAATCCTATAGAAAACTTGTGGTCTATAGTGAAACGACGGTTAGGTAACTTTGATGAGGCCCCAAATAGCATTCATGAACTTCAGGAAAGAGTTCAAATAAGTTGGGAAGAAATACCGGTAAAAAACTTAAAAGCGGTATTAAAATTTCTGCTGAATCTTTTTAAATATCTTTTTTGTGCTCACTTTTTCCTTCAAAATTGTGGTTGCATTTGTTTTGTCCGCCACTGTATACTTTTACCAACATATGTATATATGTATATGTGTAAATATATTCATATGAACAGGTAAATGCCGCACACATAAACGTATAATCAAAATTTTTCGATCGCTTTCTGAGTGGGCGCTTCGAGCTGCTAAAAGACACTCAAGTGGAAGCTTCACCTTTAAGCCGCTAATCGCAACTGCGTACCTAACGCACACATTTGAGTATACTTATATATACATATTTGATGACGCACACGCCCCGTTATTCGGAAAAGTCACCTCTTTCGCTGGAATAATTTTAGATTTGATCAATTTTTTTGTTTTTTTTTGGGCAATTTTCAGCTTCATTTAGTGTTTAATGCTTGTTAAAATTTTAATTTTATTATGCACAAAAAGTAACGCCAAAGCCCTTATTTTCTGCCCGCCATACCTCCTAATGCGATTACGGCAGCACAAGTGCAGATGATTATCGCTGTTCAGCAAGGATTGCGAAACCGTTTAGTTTGCTTTGATGCGCAAAATGCAAAAGGGTAGCATAATTTGCGGGAGTGAAATACTCACTGAAATTGAGGAAAAAGTGGATGGGCTAAAATCGAAGTGCGAACGTGCCAAAAATATAAAGCTGGTGGAGATGGCGTACTTTTATATACAAATGTCGCACACACATGCATATATATATATATATTATATTTATATATATATGCATTTAGAACTTACTATAAGTATATACCTACATCACATATATACGTGTGAATGTACTCTTTTTGGTATAAATATAGCCATTTGCTATTTTTACTTTAAGTGCATAAAAGTATTTATATCTACATTTTCTTGAGCTTGCCAAATCACTGTCAGTTAATTTTGTATTTATTTCATACATTGATTCTGCTTACTGATTCGTAAACGAGCTTAAGTGACAGTTATGAGAATAAGATTTCTATCTAAAAATATTTTACCTACAAGGGAAGTCAAAATCAATTAAATGTGCATATGCCATGAGGACCGAAATCAATTCAATTAGAATATGAAATTATTTTCCTTTTTCGTTATATTCGCCTTTAAGTCTATTCTCAGATCTTTCATCAAGTTTATTTATACTAAAAAAGAAATCTTTCTTCTAAACCTCATAAGTAGGCAAAAAAAGTAAACTTCACTTTACCATCAAAGTTTTTTGCTCGGGCTATTTTTATTTTCCTTTATATTTGAAAGTAAATAATTAATTTGACGAGCCACATCTTGACTATTGGAAGCATTTGTAAGTAATTCAAAGCCACACTTGCTTGCTATTGTAATGCGGCTCTCGTGAACGAACACTCTGTTGATAGGCTGACACGTGACAGGTTCACACTGATGAAGCCGATTTTTTTTTCAATTCTAAATTCTTCACAAGGTTACCAGAGTTTTCGCTAAAAAAGTTCAAAAATTCTCTTGAATTCTAGACGCGCTGTTGCTTCCTGGTAGTGCAAGCATTCTCAGCAACTTTCTTGCATTGAGTGCGTGCAAAACTATCATAGATTTTACTATGACTATTTTAAACTTGCATCTGGCGGCATAAGTTTTCGTCCTTTTTTCCCAACAATGTAAGAGAACGTCATTTCATTGGGCTGCCCTGATCGCTGATCAACTTCAACTGATAGACTGGGTCACTAATGCATTCTTGTTTTTTCCTGTTCAAAAGTTTTCGTAAGCACATGACATCTCTTTCATTGCGAACTGTGTAGTTTTTCTTGTTAAAAGAGGTAGTTAATTGCGGCCCTAAACTGAATTTTCTCCACAGTTGATATTTTACTTATTTACTGCTCAAAGTTCATACAAGCGATATTTAAATTTTTAATACACTGATTTGACTAAAATTCATTATGAATAATTATTTAGAGTACCTTCGTAATTCCTAAGTAAAACAAGTCACATTTGGCCTCACCAAACCCTCCATTCTCCTTTAACTATTTCATCTCCCCTCATACTAAACGTCTGAATTTCAGTTTGAAGAGTTTGTAGAACGAGCGAGATGTATAAAATTTGAAGAGAAGTTATAAAAGAAATGTCTAGTCCCTGCAAAATGTCAGATACTGAATATGAACAAGTTAAAAACAGAAATAAAAGATTTAAAAACTTAACATTTTGCCCCTGCAACACTTGTCAATTTAATGACTATGGAAAAAAAATAAAATATTTCCCGGGAGTATTTTTCTCGCTCCAATTTTGAACTTAAATACTTAAACGCCAGTTGCTGTAAAAATGGCATCAATTACTTCTGAAAACTGTCACCAAATATTTAGTAAAACTGCAGAAAACAAACAGGCTGGAAAAGTCTATGTCAATGCAACCGAACTGACAACTCAAGTGCCGGCACTGTTCGAAAAAACTGTTCGTAACGCAAAAACTGCCTCTAGTGTTGAGAAGCTGCGTGCCTACAGTGGTTGCCAGTGTTAGTTATTCACTCAAAAAAGGGTACACTGATTGCAATATAAACATAAAACAAATTTGTGATAGGCGACAGATTCGCAGGAACAGTAGATTTTGATTGATATTCGACCTGTCCCAAAAGCGAACCCATTCAAGTAATCCGAGTATTTTGGACATTGTCATCAATTTTTCTCAAAATTGATTTACTTATAAGAATGAGTATAACTTGTAAATTCAATTAAATTTATAAAATTAAATTGCTATAAATAAATAAATAATAATTAAATTAAATTTATTAAAAAATCAAACTTAAAAATAATAATTTTGAGATTTAGTCTAAGTTGAAAATTTTGATATAGATTTTTTAAGTGAAATATATATGAGACTCTTTTTAACATTTACAAATTTTTGCTGTTAATTTTTAGAATAAAATATACATTTTTTTATTCAAAATTTTTGGTAAATTTTGTTTTTTTCATATTTTTCTTATTCAATAGGTGAGAATATATATACACTCAGTTATCCTTGAAAGTTTCGTTGTACTCACATCTGCCTACAAATGTGTGTAGCGATGCTTCCATCGATTTGCAAATAGGTCTAATACGCGAGAATGCTTCGATAGAGCCGTATTTTTTACTGATTTTTCACTGGTTCGCTGCGCGTCTTTGAATATAACTAGAAAAGTTATGGTAGTTCCACTATGAAACTTCCAGATAATACTCAGCTTTTAAAGAAAAAAAATCTGATTTGGGATGTTTTTCAATTACGATGGAAAAAATGTTCCCCAAAAAATATTAAATTTTTGATTAAAAAAAATTGTTGTAAATGTATATTTTCCCCAAAGTTTTCAACAAAGAAATCAAGTCGTTCACCGGCAAATTATTTTCAAATGTATGAAAAACAAAAAGAAAACAATGTGAAGGCGAGTTTTCAATTTTTTTCTTTTTTTTATTGAAATGCTATAAATTCTTAAACACATTTCATTAAATTACACCAGTTACAACCAACGAGTAATATTTTTCTATTAATAAGAATGCGACAGCATTTACAGAAAATACATAAATACTGGAAGACAAAAAACAGCTGATATCTGTTGGCCACCCTTTCAAATTTCTGGAAGAAGATCGTGACGTTTCTTCCATTTAAGTCTCCGGCATTGCTCATCTGGGTTGGGAAGCCGCCGACCCTCTGAGTTGGTAAGTTTTTTGAGCCTTGTTGCCAACGTTTCAAATATGACAAAACAAAATTTCTCCTAAAATGTTGAACAAATATTTCATCATTTTTCCAAAAAATTAAAAAAAAAAAATATTGAACGGGAAAATTTAATTTAAAAAAATATTGTTTTCTAAAAAATGGTAATAGAACAAAAATTTCCAAAAAAAAATTTTGCATAAAAATATTTAAAAAATTTTATTAACATAAAAAATATTTGTAAAATTTTATTAATATAAAATTTAATTTATTAATATAAGATAATAAAATTTTTTTAATATTTTTTATTTAAAAACAAAAAAAAAATTTAATATTTTTTATCCTAAGAAATTATCGAAGCACAAATTAATTTTCCAACAAAAAAACTCTTTTCCTAAGAATACCAAAGAATAAAAATAATTTTTTCCCCAAAAATAGAAATAAAAATTTTTTTCAATATAAATGTGTCCAAAAAAAGGTTTTTAAAAGTATATTTTATCCTAAAATATTAACAAAAACCATTTTTAACAATGGTTTTTCTTTTCCCAACCAACTTCTTTTCCCAACAATGCAAAAGAAATTTTTATGTTTTCTCAAAACTTAAAAACAAAAAATGTTTAAATATATTTTGCCCTAAAAAATAGTGTTAGAAATAATCGCAGATATTTCAATTCAAAAGGTCTATAGTAAATTTTCCGGAAGCAAAATTTTTCAAAATTTGTTTCTGCTTAAGACTAATAATATTGCCCAAATTCTTGGTACACTTGACATGGAATCACTTTGAAATCTCATTTGATGCCGGATGACCCGGAAAGGCGCTTCTCATTTCTAACGCTGCTAAAGGTTTATTTTCATCATATTTCGCTTAGCCGTATAAGTTTTCCTGGTATACCGAATTCGCATGCGGAAACTCCTTTTCATGCTATGGAAGGCCGCCTTATCGTTCATTATTCTTACTGTCAAAGTAAACCGCAAGGCTTTGAAATACTCGGTTGATCGAGTCTACAAACTCCATATAAGACTATGAAACGACCTTGGGTTCCTTTTCATCTCCAACAAATTGTATTTATAAAAAGCTTTTGGCGAAATGCACTTGTCTTTCATTCTAATTTTTTCCGCAATGTAGTCTCTACACCGGCCCACTGTGCTCGTCACGATCGTTGCTAGTTTTCGCACTAATTGCCACAGAATACGGCTGCAAACACTTGCCACTTGCTGCACAATGCAAGGTGACAACTAACTAACTAAATAGAGGAACAATAACAACTGTAAAGGTAAAGACAAATTACAAAAAAAAAAGGTAGAATAGACTGATAAAAAGCTAACTTTGCAAGCAGGAATAGCGAATCCAACCACAGCAGCGTAAAAAACGAAATAGTCACTTTGCCACAAGCTGCAGTGGCAGCGATGCATGTAACAACAACTGTGTTGGCAGTGCAATAATTGCTAACAAAATAAAGGAAAGCACCGAAGTGGCTTTGTGAGTGCAAGCAGGCATTTGTGCATGCATTTTCATGGCGCCTTTGCATATATAAGTACTTACATTAGGGTGGGTCGGAAAAGCAATCGAAAAAGTGGAAAAAATAATTAAAAAATAGAAAAAAATAAAAAAGGAAAAATTGACCTCATATATGAGAGTTTAATCTGAACGTATCACGAAAAAAAATCTTTGCCACAACATAAGGAGCAATAGGGCAATAAAAATTAAGTGCAAGAAATCAGACATCAAAGCCTTTGCAATTTATGTTGGCAAATATATTATATTAAGTTTGCTTTTGCGGGCATGAACTGCCTTAATGTAAATTCATACTTAAAATTATAATTGCACCAAAAATTTAAGTAGCTAAAACTTGTTTATTTGTAAACTGAATTCAGCAGTGTTTAGGCAAAAATTCAATGGTTTTTTGAGGTACTTAATTTTTTTGGAAAAAAATTGCATTTAGGGCGATAAAACCTTAGTGCAAGATAGCACTATTGAAGTATTCTGAGATGAGTTACACTTTAAAACAAAATCTAGCAATCGTCGAGCTCTTTACAACAATATAATCTTGATAAAAATCACGCATCAAGGTTAAAGTTACGACAAAGATATAATTTGGTGGAACATAAAGCTATTTTTGCATTTCGAGTGAAAATTCAGAGCGGTTTTTAATTTCCTATTTTTATAGTTTTTTGATTGAATTCCGGTTGACGCTATTGCTCGTAATGTATATCCAGGCACCCCCAAAAATGTGTTGGTTTTTACAAATAAATCATTGAAACTGGCATATTCTAGCACGTGGTTATTCGTGAGTTAAACATTTTTGAAAATACCTCTAAAAATTTAATTATTTTAAACATGTCGGCATACCTTTTAAATACTTTTTTCATATTTAGCTCTTTCTATTCTATTAGGTATTTTACTTGCTACAGATATTTTGAACACAAAATAACTTTGATTGAAGTCACGGAACACCCCAATTTCTCCATTCGCTCAAAACACAATATCTACCGTTTTTTGTTTGGAGGGTGATGCAACTTAATGTACCTCCATATATGTATGTACTATATGTAAAATATATTGTGGCACATCCTCATTCCTTCATACGCCCATCCGCGTGCTATCCACACGTTGTGCCAACTTCATTTCATGCGCACGTGTTGGAGTATGGCAGGTAGCAACAGCAATTCGCGTGCTACGGGCACATTGACTGACTTTGATGTGCCTGCTATGCGATTTTGTTATTGCAGTAGCTTTCAAGTGAAATGTTTACTGACTGCTTTAATATGAAAAATGTCTCTGATACTCGAAAGCAAAACTCTGAGTTCGAGCGGCAGGAGTTTGGCCAAAGTCGAGTTGCTTTGCGACTGACAACTATTTCGTTGGGCTGGGTTCGAAGCTCATTGTGTACATACAAATTTGTTCCAGTGCAGTTTGCCACTCGCCAAACCTTCGAGGGTATTTTTCCCATTAAAAAGGTTTCTCTTAAAAACCACATAGCATTCAGACGTGGCATAAAATGTGTGCAGGACGTCAACTAGACGCATTCTACAACTTATGGGAGAATCAAACACTAAATACACACCCAGTCACTAGATCTTAGTTGTTCTACAGACTAAAGCTGATAAATAAGTGGGTAAGTTTATAGACCTATATTACTACCCACATTGAAAGAAGTAACACTGAAACTGTCTTCTAAGGTCAAATGCTTGGGGGTAATATTAGATAATAAGCAAAACTGAAAGACGCACGTCGAGCAGGAGGTCTCTCGAACAAAGCCTTCTAGAAGTGCTAGGGAACCTTTGACAAGGCATGGGATCTAATACCGACGGTCACGGACACTGGTTGTATATCAATCTGATTAGAACCATCTGACTACACAGACTACAGACTGCAGAGTAGTGTGTGCTTGGGTATCATAGGTGCTCGGAGTATGACATTTGGATATGCCCTTAATGCCATCCTGAGCTTTTAACTTCTAGACCTTCAATTTCGAAAGCAAGCGACGAAAGCGGCGTACCAGCTCAAGTTAAACGGAGTCTGGGTAAACGAATAAAACACTATCAGATGTGCTACCAGTTGTATCATAGGAGCGGTGCCCACTGTTTTCGATGCCACCGGACAATCGGGTGCCTTACGTTAGCTTTGGTAGAAAGTATGACGTTTTGATTCCAGATATAGATCAATGGATAACTCCACAGAGCCTATTAACGGAATTTCAGCACATTTTTTACACCAACGGATCCGAAATCAGTGTTGGTAGCGGTTCTGGATAGTATTTAGATGAAGACACGATGACTACGATATTCATAACGTCTATGCCATTGAAAGCGTTGGTTTGAGTTGGACTCCTGCAGAGTAGTCAAGTGCTTTGTGAAAGAACTAAACAGGAAATTAGCGGCCTTTCTATTAAAACTTAGTAGGAAGGTCCTGAAAGTACTGGTGGATGTAATCACAAGGCATCTGTGGTCAGCATATGGCTACGATGGTAATCATTGGCGACCCAATATGCCTTTTCTGTCTTGAAAATGAGGACACTGCAGAACGTTTTCTCTGTAGCTGCCCGGGTGTGGTACAATGGTCTTCCTGACTGAGTGCTTGGACTTGTCTAACCTCCACAAATCTAATCTAACCTGATATAGACCTATAGGTTGAGCCACAGAAAAGCAACACTTTTTGGATATATTTATTTATACTTTTAGGAGAAATTGCGTAAATATATTTATGCAGAGTCGGTTTGAGGTTAGCCTTTTTGTCTAGATTTAAATTCTTTAATGAGTATATACAATAATTTATTTTAAGGTGCGAGCAATGCGGCAAACAAGGATATTTTAAAGGAGTCTGAAGGTATTCTTTAATATAGAACATTTTTTAGTGCTTAAAAGCGCTGCCGACATATACATTTTTTTACTCTAACACCGCAGTGAGCTATGCAGAATTATTATATTGATTTACCCTATCTTTTGGGCCAATACTCAAGATGATGTAGTGAACTGGTTTGAGTGAGTTACTGTTCGGTAAAAGAGAAAAACTCTTTGTATCTATTGTTATTAGACCTTTGAAAGCTATGCCTATGAATACTTAATATCATTAAATGAAATCTTGTGTAAACCTATTGTAAGCTCAGTTTATTCAATCTATGTATATGTAGCATATGTATATCTAGCTGCGGAATCATATACACCCTGTAGGGAAAATCTGAAAAAGTTAAAAAGAGATTTTATCTGAGCGTATTATTGCATCAAACTAAACATTTAGAAAAGCTGAAGAGCGACGGAACTTCAACTAATTGTAAAATTTTCTTCATGAGAGTCAACTCCAGAGCGCGCGAATAACCCTAGCTTAACGGATTCCGCAGGGCGTGATGTTTATTTTCTGTTGAATTACTATATATGTAAAAGTAGGTGGTGCCATTTAATACGAGCTTTTGAAAAATATCTATGTACCTATAAAAATTGTTATTGTTATTATAGCTGCCTAAGCATTCTCCATATATGTGCGAAAAACACTTCTGGAGTGGCAGTCCTTGGCCGGATATAAATCCAGGTCGTTCCGGTGACGTAGAATCGACTGTCGTAGGAACGTCAGAATGTCTTAGGCAGTGTTACAGTGGGCGTAGGTTAGGACGCAATTAATTCCGAAAGCAGCTAAGCGAAATCAAAGGCCTTTAGACTAAAATTAGTGAATGAATAGAAATGGATGCTCTTTTCTTCACAATAACTCATTCGTACCCAGCTCCCTCAATAGGCTGGCTTGGGCTGAGCGCATATGCCTCTCTAACGACTGCATAAGTACTTATTTTTAGACCAATAAGTGTACTCTCCTTTTTTGATGAGCATTCCGTTAACAAATAGAGGACAATGTAGTGTATTGTTTCATTGACTAAAACGAGAGTAGCGACAGTGAGAGCTGACCTACGGCTAAATTTCTAGTTCTAAATTTAGTACTATTTTCGAACTTTTGACATAAAGATGCCGAGCGCTCAAAATCGATATTAGTCTTAGTTCAAAGTACTGAGAAATGTATGCGGACTGTGAAATTTAGTACTAGTTCCGAAGTATCATCAATGAATTTTAGTACTAGTTCTAAAATATTGAAACAAGGATGTAAATCATACTATATAATCTATGCCAAATTTAGTACTAATTTCTTGCTATTGAATAGGGATGCAGGGCATACCAGATATCCTGTGTTGAATTTAGTAATAGTTCCAAGTACCGGAAATTTCGTGCAGACTGTACTGGATATCAACTGCGAAATTTAGTACTAATTGTAAAATACAGAAAAATGGATGTAAAGCATAATAAATATTTTCTGTCAAATTTAGTGCTATTTCCGAGCTATAGAAGAAGGATGCAGGGCGTATCAGATACCCTATGTCGAATTTAGTACAAGTTTGGGGCCGAAAAATGTGTGAAGAGCATACGGTTAGCATTTGGTTTTTAGGATTTAGTACTAGTTCCAAATTATCATCTGTGAAATTTAATACTAGTTCGAAAGTGCGAAAAATAGTAGGTAAAGCATACTATATTCTTTGCCAAATTTAGTACTAATTCCGAGCTATTAAAAAGGAATGCAGGGCATACTAGATATCTTGTGTCAAATTTAGAACTACTTTAAAGTACCGGAAAATGCATGCAGCCCATATTGGATAACAACTTCAGATTTAGTACTACCTCCTAAATACAGAAAAATGGTTGTAAAACGTAATAAATATTCTCCGACGAATTTAGTACTAATTTCAAGCTACTAAAAAGGTGCAAAGGCATTCCAGATATCCTGTTTCGAATTTAGTACTAGTTGAAAACTTCCAAAAAATGGACGAAGAGCATACTAGATATCATCTGAGAAATTTAGTACTAGTTTCAAAGTACCAGCACACCGCATATCATCTATGAAATTTAGCACAGGTTCCAAACTACAGAAGGAGTAGAACCTATAAAAAATATACATCCTCTGTAAAATTTAGTACTTTTAGTACTGAAAAATTCTTGCAGATCATATCTAGTATCATCTTCAAAGTTTAGTACTAGCTCAAAAGCACCGAAAAAGGCTGAAGAATAGTATATATGTATGTCTTCACTGCCCAATTTAGTACCAATTTCGAACTATCTAAATGTGATGCAGAGCTTCCTTGGTCTCATCTGTCGAATTTAGTATAAATTTCAAGCTACTCGAAAAAGAATGCAGAGCATATTAAATCCCACTACTGAGTTTAGTACTAGTGTACAACACTAAAAAGGATCCAGAGCATTCAGTCACTAGTTTTGAACTATCGAATAAGTATGTAGATAATGAAAAGATTATCTGCCAAATTTAGTACTAGTCCTAAGCTACCAAAAACGAAAAGCAAAGTATACTAAAGCTCGATATAGAATTTAGTACTAATTCCTAGTAGTAAAAAAAGATTTAGAGAGAGCTCAAAATCGTATATATCAAATTTAGTACTGCTTTCGAATTGAATTTAGCACTAGTTCCAAAGTATCCAAAAAGGCATGCAGAGCGCAATAGATCTGATCTGTCGAATTCAGTGCTAGATCTGAGATGTCGAACGCAATGGAAGGCATTTTATTATATGGGGAAACAAAACAAAACAAACAAAATTCACTCGAATAGGCCAAACACCTCATCAATGCATTTTCTTGCAGGGTAGCTTCACTGTTTTTGCCCTCAATTGCAGCCATATGCCTTTTATAAAACTCTGTAAAGTACGAAATTGAATTTTTTTTGTTGGCAGCACAATTATGTCCTTTACCATTAAGTTGGTTCACCTAGGCTTACGTCTCGCTTTTCCTAACCTAGTATTATTCGCGTATGTGCGCATTATTCTTATGCAAACATTGAAGGCAATTGTGGTCGGAAAAGTGAGTTCAAATACGCTTTAATTAGATGAATATATACACAAACGCTTATAATTATGTGAACATATTTGTTACCTAAGCATTAATAATTTAATGTCATTCCTCTTTATACTATTCACCTTTGTCAAAAAAGAAAACAAAAAATCATAATAAAAATTGTAATTCTATATTTTGTCAAGCGAAGTCGCCATGACTACCTTGCAACTTCCACTTATAGACACAAATAACTATTCTTTAAACATATCTACTATATATGTATAAAACATATGTATTTGCATGACTTTTATAAATTGACGGTACGCTGTGCTAAGTAATATTAATTTAATTAGGGTTTCATATTATATAAATGTCTGGTGCAGACTGCCAATTTATTATGTCTCAAAAAGGATTATGGAAGATTATTATTAATGTCACACAAAGCTTGTCATTTTCCAACGCCTATGAAAACACATTTAATCATCTTATCGCTAAGAATAACTACATACTCGTATATGTACATATAAACACGTACAAATACATATTACATATTTATGTATGAAGCTTTTAAAGAAAATGCCGCTGTACGTGTGTTCGGAATTCTTCTTCTCCTAACAGAGTTGACAGATTTTGATGACAGTTTTCTATATTCAAGGTACTACCACAAGAATGGTGATTACTAGGTTGGCCAATAACTTTACGAAGGTAGATGAAATGAGTCCTTCGTATATCGTATTGGGGCTATAGGGTTTTCGAGATAGCACATGAAGAAATTTTTTTTTTTGATATTCAGCAAATCAGGTCTTATAAGCTAATAGCAGCGGTAGTATTTGCACAAATGCAAAACTACATATAAAACTACGATATTTGTTCAAATCTTATATCTTAAATGTATTAAATTTCATTTGTACTAATGAGGAACTTATGTATTTTGTTTTTTATTTAGTGTTGAATAAATAATTTAATTCAGCAAAATTAGAGAAGTGGCAAGTCTAAGATATGATTACGCTTCAGTCGTATTGTTTCATTACTTGAGTCTAATAAGCATATAGCATTCGTATTTACATGGTTTGACAGCCGCGCAAGATACCTGTTAGAAAATTTTGGAATTTCACTCTTTACAAATGGGATATTTATGTCCTTGTGTATTGCTTCATTTGTGACAAACCAAGGGGCGTTAACAAGACCACTCAAAGTTTTTGATTGGTAGCGTTGCAGGATTTCTATATTCGATTTGCTAGCAGTTCCCCAAAGCTGTATACCGTAGGTCCATACAGGCTTTAAAATAGCTTTATATAGTCTTATTTTGTTTTCTAAACTAAGCTGAGACTTGCGACCAAGCAGCCAGTGCATTCGCTTGGTTTTATTTTTAAGCTACTCTTGTTTGGCCTTAATATGGGATTTCCAAGTAAGGCGTCGATCTAAATGCATTCCTAAATATGTCACCTTGGTATTCGTTGGTATTACAGCATTATTTAAAAATATTCTAGGGCAGTTAGCTTTTCTTAACGTAAAGGTGACATGTATAGACTTGTCGGAGTTAACTTTGACCCTCCATTTATCAAGCCAAATTTGTAAAATATTTAGTTGGTTTTGCAGCAAAGAGGATGCTTTTGCAGGTGAATCGCTAGAAGCTATGAAGGCTATATCGTCAACGTAAGTAGCCACTTCCACTTCTTCTGTTACTGGTATGTCGGAAGTAAATATTGTGTATAGGACGGGGCCCAACCACTCTACCCTGCAGCACACCAGCGCTAATATTGTATATTTCTGAAGATGTGTCTAACATAAAAGTGCCTTTCACTCAGATAGGATTTAAGGATCAAATAGAAATGTGCTGGCAGGAGTTTTTTAATTTTGTATAGAAGTCCCACATGCCATACTCTGTCGTATTCACTTAGAGCCGGTTAACAGTCTGATATTGGGCATACTTTCTCAATTTTTTTCACCATGACATTTTATTATTGGCTATTGGAGGCTATTGCGAGGGATTGAAATTGAAAAAGTTGTTTTATGCAGCCGTAGAAGCCTCTTCTTCATTAAAATTAACCGATGACCGGGTAGGAGGTCTCTGAGGCTAATTCAGTCCCCTTCCTGGCAAACTCATCAGCAATTTCATTTCCCTCTTTGTCCCTATATCCTGGAACCCAGATCAGAGAAATGTTACCTGCACTTCCAAGAGATTTGATAACCTCCTTACAGAAAATTATTAGTTTCGTTCTGCACCATGGATTTGACAGAGCCTTGATCGCGGCTTGACTACCGGAGAAAATGTTAATATCTCCCTCCCTCCCCCGTTCAACTCACACTAGTAGTATTCGGCAGTTTTAAGGAAAAAGATAAATTGGCTGATTTAGAGAAAACCCCTGCTCCGACTCCCGATTCCATCTTAACTATAACTTCGGCTGCTACGTCTCGGGGGTAATCCTCCAGTGAATTTGCGTGATCATTTCACAAGTATTCACACACTCGTCCAATCAGCCATTGTTCAGATAGTAACGAAGCGACATTGTGTGAATTTTGTTCGTATATCAGTAACACATTCTCTGTTTTTTCGTGAATATACCAATTCATTACCTCTGCTATGTAAGCTCATCAACTGATTCAGTAAAATTTACTGAGAGCCGGCTAACGGTCTGATATTGGACACATCATTAAAAATCGTTTCACCATGGTGTTACCTGAATGAAGTTTAAGCCGTTAAACTACTCTAGAACTTTGAAAAAGCTGAACAGTCCACAAAATCAAGCAGAAAAAAGAAGAGACAAAAAATTTAATTACGATTTTCAGATTAAAGGAATATTGAAAAATCTTAAACGCATTTTTCTCTAAACTTCTTTTTTTCAGCCGGCTGGTCAAAATAACACGCACAAATTTTTACAATCTAAACTTTTTGTAAAATAATTAATGTAAAAATTTAGATTCTTTAAGGTTTCACTATTTTTACTTAAAATAGGTCTCTACACAATTGTATATGCAATGAGCATCATTTAAATGTCCACGAAGAGCTCGTCTAGAGATAAAATCCATGAAACCGTCAGTTCATGAATGCCTAATTGTTGAACACGTCGAGATATCGATATTAAAGGCCGTTCAGCAACACCTTCCGCTACAGTAGCAATATCCTCAACAGAACATCCAGTTTTTGGTCTACCAGTTCCTTTTCAATACTTTTTTTGAACAACCTTTGAATTGTCGACCCACTCAGACTATTATTTCCACCAAATAAATAATGAAATTTGTGATATGCTGTTCCTTAAGATGGACCATTTTGTTCAAAGTAGTTTCAAGAATTTTAAAGTCTCGTTCTATCGTATAAAAATCTACATCTATCTACTCGAAAAATGTTAAAAAGTACCAAGAAAAAAAGGTACCGTCTAGAAATTATTCTCTACTGACAGGTCGACGTCCCTTTTAAAGACCCTTCAATATATAAAGAAGAGAGATGTATTGATTATTTGATATTTGATTGAGCACTTGTTACTTATTTTTTGGTAATTATCTGCCGTTTTGGCTTATATACTTCTATCATCCATGCAGATTCGGAGGCATCGTACCAAAAAATTATATCTATCACGTTACATACACCATTCAAAAAGATCGATCAAATAGCTCTTCGGTAGGCAAGTGGTTATCCCTCCTCAATGCTGTCATTACCAGAATTCCAATCGAAGAAATAATTTCATCTACATGAGTGTCACGAAATGTATCACAGGCCATAGTTATGCTTCGTTTCAAAAACATCTCGGCATTAGTCCATTTTACTATCTCGACAATTATTCTATCAGTAAAATCAAATACTGAAGCATACAACAGGATCGTATAGATTACGACACAATCGTTGAGGTCCGCTTTGAGATCGCTTTAGTGCTGACAGTGCTGTGCTAATGGTTACAAAAAGCAAAGTAAGAGTTTATAAAACATAATATATACGAGTGCATAACAGCTACAGAACGTGCTTTCTATACTATAGAAATGCGAACTCTGAGAGATTTAACCGGTCACACACTACGAGATCTTAGGAGGAATGAAAGCATCAGAGAAGTGTGCGAAATACTCAGTATAGTAAAATGGAGCCGCAAAAGAAGACGAAATTGGAAACAACATGTCTTCAGAATGATCGACGGATGACCGGAAAACCAAATGCTACACACCCGCGTGGAATACTACTAAAGAGATGGAAGGAGTTCTGGGCTTCGGAATCAACATCCGATCATTAATAACACCGAATTTTGTGCTGCATATTAATATGTATATGAGCTTGCTAGAAAAAGGATAATAATCTGAAATACGGAGGCCACCACAGTCGAATGGGTTGGTGCGTGACTGCCATTCAGAATTCAGAGAGAACGTAAGTTCGAATCTCGGTAAAATGCCAAAATGAAGAAAAAAGTTTATTCTAATAGCGGTCGCCCTTCGGCAGGTAATGGCGAACCGCTGAGTGTATATCTGCTATGAAAAAGCTTTTCAAAAAAATATCTGCCGCTCGGAGTCGACTTAAAACTGTAAGTCCCACCATCAAGACGCACGCCACAAATGGGAGGAAGAGCTCGGCCAAACTGCCAAAACGGGTGTACGCTCCATTTATATATATATATATAAAGGTGAAAAAGAAGAATAAGAATTTTGCGCCACCTTTTACTTATATACCTTTTGTTGGTTGCTTGATTTAGCTCCTCCTTATATATGTGATGAGCGTCTTGATACTTTTACACAAACAAATTATGATTTTTATGAGGAAGCTAAGCAGAAATACACACGGAAGTTTGCCATCGCCTGCCAAAAGGTGATCGCAATTAGAAAAACTATCTATCAGGGGCGTTGAAACCTAGGTCCAATCGAGTGGTAGTCATGCATCAGCTCATTCAGTTAGAGTGGTGCATTTAACTAAGGCATTTTTTCTGCCTTTTAAATCCATATAATTCCTTAACAGCAAAATAGGCCAATTTAAAGTTTTTATTATTTTTTTAGCAAAATTTTAAAAATTCTAAATTTACGGCTTAACTTTAACTTAGCCACGCCTGCCTGTGCAAAAGCAATTGCCATTTGTCAGACATGTATTTATTGCAGTGAATTCGCAAACATTTTCCCAGCGCAGTTGACGCTGCTTGAAAGGAATTGCAAGTCAGCACCGAGCACAAGGGTGCGAGTGACTGGCCCGAAAGAATGAGAATGTATTTTATGGTAAAAAAAAATATGTTTTATTTGCTTCACGTATTACACCAAAACCATGCGTAGGTGATTTTAAATGTATAATAGTTTTTTGTGTAACAACTGAAGTACAGTTAGAAAATACCACATTTACTTGGATATGTAATTCCAGAAAGGTATTGTTAATTTTAGGAATGAGAAAGCAAACCACGCATGCAACCAAATCTGATAATAAATGTCATTAGTTACACACACAGATATGTATGTATGGGAAAAGAAAAAAGCATATGAAGTAATTTGTACGTAAGTGTGTTTTATGTAGCTTGGATATTATCTCATTGCGCTAAAGTATTCCATACACAACTCCAGCGCTTCAAGTATTCCCTTAGCCAATTTTCCAATACTATCTAGGCGTTGTTGCAATAATTAATGCCAATGGGACTACGTGTGGGCGGTGGTGCAATATATGTTTAAGGAGTTGAACTAAAGCAGAAACAAGCAAGCCAATACATTCCTCCAATTACATTACATGTGTGTGTGCACGAGGTAGGCATGTAAATGTGGCATGCCATGGTGCACAGTGTTTTTGGTATGAGAAGCTGGGTGGAGAAATTTTTAACCATATTTTTGCATTTATACCGCTCGAGTATGTAATACTAAAAACATTAAAAGAATTATTATAAAAAACCAAAGAATGCTATTTAAAATTGTTTTGCCATATGAAGATAGAAAAAGAAAAAAAAAAAATTTTTTTTTGCGAAAATTCTTTGTGAAGAAATATTATGTTTAAAAAGTTGTAAGAAACAAATTTTATTCAAATTTTTTTTTTCCTTGTTCACTCCTCTCGGGAGCATAGGGCCTCGACAAGACTTGTCTTGCGTTGGTTTCGTTAATCTATTTGATTTCTGTTAGGGTAGGTGATTAGCCTGCCGCTACCAGTCCTAAGGAGTGGAAATGTCTACCTGTCATTACTTAGGAACAATGCCTTCTTACTGGTAGGAGCGCCATCTGTGTTTCACATTTTTCTGGCAGAAGGATCGTGGTTGAGGACTTCGCTAAATTTGGTGTGTCTGCGCTATTACCGCCGTCGCCTGCTTCCTCTTGCTGGCGCCACTGATGCAATGTGTAACTGTTGGTTTTTGCTTGTTTTAGCAGCCACAATGCAAATAATGCGCTGACTTTTATGCGGCAGTAAGGATGTAAAGAATAGAAAGGATAAGTTTTTAGTTTTGAAGAATAAGATTATTATTTTTTTTTTTGGTTCATGTTTTTAGAAACAGGGAAAGTAGGTAAATTTGGAAAAGTGCGAAGACCATGCTTTCCGTGGGATTCGAAGCCACTACCTCAGGGATGGCCGGCTAGTGCACTTACGCTAGACTACCGAGGCCGAGGCAGGAATATACCTTACAGAAGCATTTCTGTAGTCAGTCTTCATTTACTTGCAATGTAATTGTATTATTTTAATAGATTACATTTCTACTCGAACTTTTTTGCGTCACTACTCTCTGACCAAATAAAACCATATGCCGAAAGTTTGCTGGGCGCATATCAGTGTGGCTTTAGACCTAATCATCATCATATTGGCACTACAGTCCGGGGTGAACCATTGCCTCCTCTACAATACTCCTCCCTCCTTCACGACAACCCGCTTTCAATCTTTGCTGTGAGATACCCATCTTTCATATATTTCATCTTCTACATCTTCCAACCATCGTCTTCTAGGCCGGCCTCTCTTTCTTGTTCCTTCAGGTTTTGCTTCAAAAACTTTTTTGATTGCTCAATCGCTGCTCATTCTTAGGACGTGCCCATACGAGCGAAACCACGTTACATTTCGTTCCGCGATTAAAACACTGAGCTCATGGTTATACCGTATACTGTATGTACCGTTCTCTAATCGTATAGAGCCTAATATTTTTCTAAGAATTTTTCTTTCAAATCGCATCAGTAAATTCACTTCATTAACTTTAAGGACCCGTGTATCACAGACGTAGGTGAGAACCATTCTTATTATAGTTTTGCACCATCCATCGCATCTGTTTAATGGCAGTGATGTCAGCCTTTTCTCTTATTAAAACAGCAACCAGCCGAAAACATCCCAAATGCATGCCCTCAAATCATAATCCTTAGTTCGTTTTCAGTGGGGCAGTGCGTTCAGTGTGGCAGTGCGTTCAGTGTGGCAGTGCTCATCCGAGGCTTTGTTTTCGTTTTCATGGGGTAGGATTTTTACGTGGCGTGTCTTAAACTTAGCAAACAATCAGATGTTCTGGATTACTTGGCCTCCTCACATTAGCTCGCTCCCGAACGGATGTTCGGAAGCTCCTCAAAGAATACTTGAGTGAAGCATAACATCTACTCACCTATAATTGAATATTAAAAACTGTACTTTTTTCTCATTGATAAATGCGTTGAGCAACTGATTAATTTTGCGCTACGATAACTGAGGAAGTGTTATATGTCCCAAATTCTGTAGTTCGGAAGTATAACGACAGATGCGACAGCTAAGGCATTTGACTTACTTTTTCCTCACAGTGAAGTTTTGGAAATAAAACATCGTTTCTAGAAAATCGCGCTTGAATTTTGCCCACTTACATCGCTTTACCCGAAACACCGAAACACTGTGCTTAAGTATGATAAAAGCTGGTATGCGGCGTGTAGTGCTTACCTATACACATACAAATGTACGAGTAATAGCGGTGCGCCAGCAACTGTAACTGCAGCCAATTAGCACATAACAATTACAAGCGTGTGACCATGGGGAGAAATACACGTAAATGGAACGAAAATTATGCGGGGGAAACTCTACCCCTACCTTGCAACTGAGCATAGAGCTTGTTTGCCACAGTTATATTGCAGATGAGCGGTTTTGAGTTCAGGGTTGATTGGATTCAATGAATATGCATTGAAATCTATGTAAGTCGGATGTATATATAGATTTGCATACATCAAATATGCATACATATATAAGCATTCGTATATATTTGCTTGAAAATTAGACCAACACTCATGGGAACAATGCCAACAACAACTAACAATAATGAGTGCGTTAAAAACATAACGTCGAGCAATCGAGGAACAGACGCGTGCAGTGAAAGCGCAAACTATGAATATAGACATGTGTGCATGCTCGTGATTACTGTGTAAATAGAAGAATATCCGTCATTCATATCCATCCAAAATATTGTAGAGGTCCACTCATTTGTGACGTCCCAAATTTAACTCAAAATTACTGCTGTAATTTCATTAGCACTCAAAGGATTTTCATGCACTTCAGTCTCCTTTTTTTGTAATTGATAATTGAACAGATAGCAGTTTGGAGATTAGGTTTATATAACTCACATCTTATTGGAGGTGGATGGATGAGTATAAATTAATGGGTAGGAGTTAAAAAAATGTACTTTAAGAGAGAAGTGCATACCTGCGTTAAATAACTATGATACAGAGGTTTATGGACAAGTTTTGAATTTTTTTTTGTTTCTTACTTAATTTTAATTTTTACTTTTAATTTGAAAATCACAGGAGGGGTTATGTCGCCATTACTATATGAATCTGGTCTTAAATTGGCTTATTACCATGAGGAAGAAAAATATCATATACGTACGCGGACGATGTAGTCTTTCTGATGACAGGGAAGTTTCTTTCGAGTATCAGCTGGCTCTTGCAATCAGCATTGAGGAAACTCTTTAAGTAGGCGGCTTCAAACGGTCTAAGGGCTAACTCAGCCAAGACTGAACTAATTCTGTTTACTAGAAGATATAAGAAACCGAGTTTTCAGTTGCCGTTCATAGATCGAATACACTAACCCTATCGACAGAGAAACTACTAAAATAGGAAATACCAAATGGCAAAACATAATAACATTTGAATTAAAAGAATTGACATGGCCCGAACTCAACAGTGGTCGTTCAAAATGCCTGCTAAAATTTTATAGAGAGAATGCAAGAAGATTGATAGATATGTTAACCAGTCATTGTCTAATAGGTAACCATGTCAGAAAAAGGATTTACTATAAGAAGACTTTGCTCGATTGGTAGTGCATTTTTAACACATATAGTGGATATAGCGCATCTTAAACTAACGAAAGTTAAGCCCGCTTATAAAAGCCGCAGGATAGTTTCGAAGGTATCCCATAGTGTAAGAAAAAAGTTCGAGTTTTAAGTGTGTCACATTGGCAGCCAGGACCTACCTAGCTATCTAACCCGATCAAACGAAACCAAGTATTTTGGCATAATTCTGGATTAAAAGCTTGCTTGGATGCTTTATCTTTAAGAGTACATTTGGCAAAAAATGGGGCCTGGAACCTTATATTAACCCACTGGGCGTACAATACGACCATCAGAACCATTTTGACTTAAGGAGCTTTCGTGTGGTGGACAGCGGTGCAGACACAATCCTCCCTAAAGAATCTAATGAAAGTAGGAATAACAGGTGCGCTCCGGTCCATGCCCTAGACGGCGCTGAAGAGATTCTACATCAGCCAAATCTGTTTCTAGGATTAAAGCAGCACGAATGCTAAATGAAAATATGAATGCTCGTGCATCAGTTCAACCACCTGTGAAACACTTGCAAGACACATCGAAAACCGACTATCTGATTTCCAATATACGTAGATCTGAAAAAAAACTATAAAATTCGAGTACCCGATAGAAAGAGTCGGCAGACCCGAGTCATATATGATGATAGTGGCCACAATATTTATACTGACTGTTCAAGGATGGACAATGGTATTGGATCGGGAGTGCACTCGGAACTTATCCTTAAATTGCTCCTCTAGACTGCTACCGGTGTAGCGTCCTAGTAGATAAATCAGGAAAAACTATAAGACTAATGGATTTACCTCCAGCAAACCTTCCCATTTATGTTAATAGTCAAGGAGTGATCAAGGCACTGGCCTCAACGCGCATCAATTCAAGATGTGTCTTTTAAAGAGTGCATATACACAATTTTTCACAAATTCACAAATTTTAACCAGAGCTTCCAGAAAGTTTTCAGGTATGCAGTTTTATAGCTCACAGAATTTCACATAATAAAGCGCAAATTTCAAGTGACCCAAAAATTTGATTGATTTCTGACAATTTTTTCACTGACAGTCTTGTGCATATTCACCATACAATGAAAGCTCGACATTTTTTGTGTGTCGGAAAACACCCCACACCGTCAGCAAAAAAAAAAATTATTAAAAATCAATGCAGTTTTTATGCCATTTGAACTCTTCAATTTACTTTACCAAAATTCAATGAGCAATAAAACCGCGCACCTGAAATTTTCCTAAACTCTGATCAAAAAGTGTGAAATTTTGATTTACCGAATTTTTATTTTTTTTTTTTGTTTTTCAATAAGTTTTGAAGTATTAATGCACCTTCTCTGAAAAACTGATTTTTTTCTAGAACATGCAATATAACAATTGTGGGGCAACTTGCGTGACACGTACGGACAACCGACTGAAATCAGAGCTGGCCTGCCCGAATCCGTCAATGCGTTTTTATGCCTCTTTTGAACTCTCTGGGATCGTAATGTGTTGGACATTGTTGTTGTTGTTGCAATGGTAGTTCGTGATTTTTGTGTTTTGGTTACAGTAGCAGCATGAATTAATCTCGATAAATGTGTATGGAATGTGGTTAGAGTGACAGTGATTTGGTCGTGGTAGTTCACCATTGTTTTTGTTATTGTTGTTGTTGTTTCTTTTCGTTGTTTTCATGCTTTTATTACTCTTGCTACGGTATCATCATGAGGCAATCCCGAAGCATTTTTGTGGAATGCTGCTGCAGCAATAGTCTTTGGCCGGATATAAATCCGACTCGCTTCGATAGAGCGAAGAAAATTACTCCTAAAATCATGCCCACCACTGCATCAAGCTCAGTTTGAATTGGATGCAAAGATGAAAATGCACCTCATATTCACACATCATTTTTGACCAGCTCCCCCATAGCCATTGAAGTTTGCGATAACGAAGAGGTTGGCCACTTGTCTTGGACCATATAAGAAATAAGCCGACAATTTTAAGCTGGATATTTCTCAGGCAAGTGGAACTACTCTTGAGCTGCTGTGAATAAACGGCAAATTGATGTTTTTGGGTTCATTCAGCCACTATCGGCAACAGCTGCAATATTTTCGGTTGAGTGTACCGAAAGAGCATGGAAAGCTGAACCTGTAACTCTAATCGTCCAGTCTCTCAAACTTTCAGCCGGTATATATGTATGTGGGTATGTTAGCATCGTCTTGATGGCTTGGTGTATATTTTTAAATTTCAGCATTTTTAAATAAATCAATTATTTATAATAAACTTTTTCCTTTATTACTACCATTATTTATGCACTTTGCATGAATTGAAGAGAGAAATTATTTAATTCGCCCTCTTTGATTTATTCAAAACCTGTGCGAAAAAATTTGTAATAATTTATGTACATATTTTTTTGAATAAAACGCGTGATTTCGTGAGAAAGAACAATTCGGTATTTTATTTGTAACGGCACAAGCAAGACTGATATGCAAAGCCTACTTGCATGCATAAAAGTGAGAAAAGACTTAAGGACAGAAGGTCTAAAGAGAATGAAATAAAGTTGCCATGTAACTAAAATATATAAATTATTTCAACACTCCCACTTTTTAGTTACATTTCATATTTATAATTAAAACAAAACAAACTTTCAGATATACAAAACTTGATTTCTTACATGAATCTCAAACCTAACTGTTCCCTAAAATTAATAAATTTATCTTTTGGAAGCGCTTTTGTTAGGCCGTCCGCCAGTTGATCAGTTGACGCAACATATTGTAGTGCAAAAACTTGCTCCTCATACTTATCGCGTATGTAGTGGTAACGCACATCAATATGTTTTGTTCTTTTGTGAAACTCCGGATTCTTTATGAGTCGAATGGCGCTTTGGTTGTCAACACAAAACATCGTGAAGTCTGGACCACCAAGACCAAACCAAAAACGCTTGAGCCACACCAGCTCTTTTACTGCACCAGAAGCAGCAATGTACTCGGCCTCTGTAGTCGATAAAGATACGCACTTCTGACGTTCTGAGCACCAACTCACTATGCTATCGCCGACCATGAATACAAAACCTGATGTTGACCTTCGCGTTTGAATATCACCAGCATAGTCTGCATCGCTATAACCACGTAATTCAAGATCGCTGCTACTTTTATAAAATATACCCATGTTCATCGTTCCATTGAGGTACTTCAGTATGCGTTTCACTGCTTTAACGTGCGCTGCCGTCGGCTTTTCAATATACCGACTCACGTTTGACACAGCAAAGGCTATATCCGGCCTTGTACCCACCGCCAGATACATAAGACTCCCGACTGCCTCTCTATAGGGTAACTTTATCAGATCACCATCATTGTCAAAATCGCTCAAATTGGTGGAACTGTCAGCCGGTGTGACTGCAAAAGAAGAATCTTGCATATTAAACCTTGCAATTACCTTGTTGGCATAAGCATTTTGACCGATGAAAATTGAACCATCAGCGTCGCGGTGAATTTCAAGCCCTAAAAAGAACTTTGCCCCGAAGAATTTTACTTTAAATTCTTCCTGTAGATGCTTCATGAGCTCCGTAATTAGCTCGCTGTTTGTTGCTGCAACTAGACCATCATCAACGTAGATTACCAAAATCAAACACCCATCTTCAGTATTACGCGAAAAAACGCATGGATCGTAATTTGACATCTTGAGCCCAAAATGTTGAAGAAAATCTGTAAATGTTTTATTCCAGCAGCGTGACGCTTGCTTAAGTCCGTATAAACTTTTTGCCAGTTTGCATACACGGCCATTTCCGTCGTCATACCCTTTCGGCTGTTGCATAAAAACGTTTTCGCTTAGATCGCCATACAAAAACGCCGTCTTTACGTCAAACTGCATAAGATGCATTTTACGAACTGCTGCCATAGCCAAAATGCATCGAATTGAAGTAAATCTGGCCACTGGACTAAAAGTTTCTTCGTAGTCAACACCATACTCTTGAGTAAAACCCCGTGCAACCAAACGTGCTTTGTAGCGTTCAACTTTCCCTTCAGTATCTTGCTTGAGCTTATAAACCCACTTGTTGTCAATGATTTTCTGATTTGAACTTTTTTCAACCAGTGTCCACGCTCCATTTTCGATCAATGAGTGAAATTCATCATCCATAGCTTGCTGCCATTTTTCGCGTTCGTTTGACTGCATAGCCTCCGCAAATGATTTAGGCTCCTGACATATCATAATAGCCGCCGTATGTTGTGCAGTTGTTCTGCTGCGTAGGCGACTAGCTATACAACTTCTATCGTTGTTATTCTCGTTGCTTACATTTACCGCATCATCGTTGTCAACAAACTCAACGTCGTTATCTTGTGTGTCTTCTTCTTGACATTTCTCAGCGTCATGCAAGTTTTCAAAGCGTTCTTCTTGCATTTTATCTGTTTGCAATTTAAAAGTCACTGTTTCCGGAAGGAATTGCACATCACATGAAATTTCAACTTTTTGATGTTTTGGGTTCCAAACCCTAATAGCTTTGTGATCGTCAGCATACCCGATGAAAATTCCCTTCCACGATTTTGCATCCAACTTGCGCCGCTTTTCCTTAGGTAAATGGACGTAAACTTCTTCACCAAAACTTCGCAAATGATTAAATTTTGCATGCTGCCCATACCATAATTCATATGGCGTTTTCTGTGCCACCGTACTGGTTCCCGTACGATTCAAAACGTATACTGCCGTATTGACTGCTTCCGCCCAAAATTTAAGCTGCATTTCTTTTGCGTAAAGCATCGTCCGTGCTAGTTCCATCACTGTTCGCATTTCTCTCTCTGCACCACCATTCTGCTGCGGCGTGTACGGTACTGTGAGTTCATGTTTAACTCCAAACTGATCAAAAATCTTAGTCAACTTATCATTGACAAACTCAAGCCCATTGTCTGTCCGCATTCGCTTGATAATTTTTTGATCCATTTTCTCAGCTTGCATCAAAAAACTTTTGATAGCACCAGGTGCTTCTGATTTTTCTTTCATGAAATACACGAAACGTAGATGTGAATAGTCATCTTTAATAAGCAGAAAATATCTAGCCCCGCCGATCGATTTTTCTTGCATTGGACCGCATACATCCGCAAAACAGAGTTCTCCACAGCCTTTCGACTTCACTTCACGCGATTTAAAGCTGCCTCTATGTTGCTTGCCCAGTATGCACCCTTCACACGTAAATTCCTCTTCAATGAAATCTACATTGGAGCTCTTGAGGAACTGCCTAACATGTGTCGAATTCTGATGACCCAGTCGATTATGCCACGTACGCAAAGCTAACTTCTCACTTACCGAAATATTTGCCAAGCTAATTTCCGGAACCTTGATCAGCATTTGAAACAATTTACCATGACGAACTCCCACTGCAACAGTACTTCCGTCTTTTCTAACGAATTTGCAGTTACCGCTATCCGATCGAAAATGAAAACCACGATCTAGCGCCTTTGTTTGTGAAAACAAATTATATGTAATGTCCGGCACGTAAAGCACATTTGTCAAAACTTTCTGCACCCATTCTTGACCGTCATTAACTAAAACATTGATGTCACCTTTTCCTGCTGCTTTAATAGCACGCCCATCGCCAACTTTGACAATATCATTGTACTGTTCAAACGTAGTGAACCAATCTCGCCGCTTGCTCATGTGATCGGTTGCACCCGAATCAAGTACCCAGCTGTCTTGCTTACCCGTTACACTTTCTCCACACACCAGCGCTTCGACATTTTTACGTAGAGTCTCATTCTTTGCGGATTTTGCCATTTGCGGACAGTCCCGTTTAAAATGTTCTTTAGAACCACATTTAAAACATGCGCCTTTTGTTGTTGTTCTGCTGCTTTTACTTTGTTGCTTCTTCATATTTTGCCGATTCTGATGCCTGACTACAAACGCCTCTACTTTATTTTTTTCTTGAGCGCTCAAACGAATTTCTTCAGCCATTAGCCTGGCTCTTAAGGTGTTCAAATTCTGATCAGATGAACGCACCGATTCCCAAGCACTATGGAAATGATTGTATTCCGCCGGCAACGAAATTAAAATTTTTGTCATAATCATCGAGTCTGATATGGTTTCGCCCTGATCACGAAGATGCTGGACAATTTCCATTAACTTCGACAGAAAAGTCGCAATATCATCTTCTGTATCTTTTGCATAACTGTAATACTTCTGCAGCAAAAACAAAACACTCGCTGTTGATGTTTGCTCGTATACACTTTTGAGTGTATCCCACATACTCTTCGCACAAACACAGTTAAGAATCTGCATAAGCGGTTGTTTTCCCAATGCTGTACTTATTGTCCGGCGAGCTCTATCATCAATTTTACGCCAATTCTTTTGTTCTTGCTCACCTGTCCTGGGCAATAGCTCTTCTCCGTTGACCACACCATACATGTCACCAGCTTCCAAAATTTGTACCATTTGAAACTTCCATGTCAGCCACTGTGAGCTATCTTGCAGTTTTTCAATTTTGAAGTCACTTTCCGAAGACATTATAATAAAGTAATACGTTTTCTTTTTTGTTAATTATTAATATGAACCAATTATTGATATTTAGCAATTCGCGCAACCTGTGGGATCTGGGCCCATAACCTTTTGAATAAAACGCGTGATTTCGTGAGAAAGAACAATTCGGTATTTTATTTGTAACGGCACAAGCAAGACTGATATGCAAAGCCTACTTGCATGCATAAAAGTGAGAAAAGACTTAAGGACAGAAGGTCTAAAGAGAATGAAATAAAGTTGCCATGTAACTAAAATATATAAATTATTTCAACATATTTTATATGCATTCACAAATGTTTCAATATCCTTTCGCCGTTGTTCAGGTTTTTCAATTCATGCAAACGGTATGTGGGCGTAAATGCATGGTAATAATGACTGTGGCAGAAACCATGAATGAGTTTTACGTTGACCTGTCACACAAACCTAACGGCCGATATGAACCGAAACTCTATTATTATAAATTTTGCTGCTGTTGGTTGTTCGTCATCCCATAGGGAACTCCGAAATGCACTGATAGTGCACTCGCAGGTAATGCAGTGCGCTTACGTGAAGCAACTATAGCACATTAAAAATCATAGTCGTTGAGGTTAGAGCTGCTATTTAAGTGATACCGAGATGCAGCAACACGAATCCCGGTACTCCCGCGGATATTTTCTGTCGCAAACTTCCAGGCTTACGGCTACGAAATAATTTATTTTAACAGGAGAGAAATTTTTTCTTAACTAAAATAGAAGCCTGGTTCTGCGAGGAGCTCCCCATCAGACTCAACTTCAGGTTACCGGACCTCTACAGTGTATTCCAAGCAGAGGTAGCAGCAATTAAGGAAGCAGCTGAGCGACTGCTCAATTGTATAATAACTTTCATGGAGGTTAAAATCTACTCTGACAGCCAAGCGGTAATTAGGGCCCTGGGTTCGATGATGGTGCACTCGAAACTGGTTGTGGTATGCCTGACTTCACTTTCGAACTCATTCGAATTCTTCGATATAAGGCTCACCTGGTCATAGTGACATTGCAGGGAACTGCGAGGAGAATAAGTTGGCTATACAGGGAACCTGTAAAGAAGTTTCGCCGCGAAGCGAGAGGATTGGAGTCCCGTTGACTACCTGTGGTCTACTCCTGGAGAGATGAGCTTCGCGCCAACTCAGCGAGTGCTGGGAAAGTTTGTGTACTTTGAAATCAAAAATCGGGCCACGATTAGATCGGAGGCGCCGAGGGATCTTCTAAGGTTAAGAAAATCTTCGCTCCCGGGTGTCCTTACAGAACACTGGCCGTGGGGTATACATGCTGAGAGACTCAGCCTTACTTCGATTCTTTTTTTGCGTCAGTTGTCTGGCGAATGAGGTGAAATCATCTCAGCACCTCCTCTTTAGCTTCCCTGCTTTCGTGGAGGGAAGACATTAGTATTTTGGTTCTCATCTCTTTGCTAAGACTGCTGATATAGCAGACCACAAACAACGAATATTTGATTTCGCTCAAGTGTGCCCTCTCTATGGGCAACCCAAGAAGATGCAACAAAAATTTTAATAGACGAACTTGCTAGCTCCTTCTTTCGCACTCGTTTAGAAATTTAATTTCAAATACAAAGAGCAAATTTATTATTATTATTTTAAATTATTATTTTTTTCTATGCATTGAAACAAAGTTATGTGAATTTATAAAATATGAAAGAAAATTTAATCCCGAAAAATCCCGACAAACCAGAATCCTGGGAATTAGAAAACCGGCCCGGGATTTAATATGTGCTAAAGTTGTGATACATACTTAATGACTGCATTTCGCCTGACCTAGTCACATTAGGTCCAAGTGCCTCTAAAGAAAAAATTAAATAAAAAATAGTTTAAAAAAACTAAAAAACACGCTTTTATTGCTAATCGAACTAAAAAGTAGAAAATAAATTTTAATGACAAAGAGACCTATAATGAAGTAATGGCAAATCGAACGATCAGTCATAGTCAACTACCTTAGGGTGCGTGCATGTCAGAGCTGTGATAAGCGATAAGAGCGTCGATAAGAGCAGCGACAAAAGCATAGCGTCGAGCTTTAATTTTGTGTGGTGTATATAACAGAGCTGCGATAAGAGCGTTAGTTGCATTTGCAATTTAAGTTTTGAAAAGTGAAGAGCTATAATATTTATAATAATGAGTGATTCAGAGGAAGAAAATATGTTGTTGTTGACGCCTACTGCTGCATATTACCACCTACATAATACTGTAAGGGAAAAACGTCAGTTTTCGGCGCATCCTATAAACCAAGCAAGACTAGAACTCGGAGAATTTCACCATCTCTATAATAGTTTGAGACAGGATCCAAAAAAGTTTTTCGAATATATGAGAATGACAAGCGATACATTCGATTATATTCTGTCTCAAATTTCGGATCGACTGCAGCATAATTGGCAAAACTGCCGCAACAGACCAATCTTGCAAGAGGAGCGATTGATGCTTACAATAAGGTACATACGTACGAATAATTTTATTGGAGAAAAATTAACATATTCATTGGTAAATAACAAAAAAAAATTAAATATTTTAAACATTTAGAATATTGTGAATCTAAATCGGATATTCATTGTTTTGTGCATTGTCATCACATCTAGCCGTGGTGTTTTCAGTGTTACATTCAATATAAATAGGTATTGATTTATTAACCAGTTCGTGTGTCAGCTGTAATACTTTGCCACAATTTATCCAAAATGAACCTGTTGTGGTGATTTGGATCTTTTTGATCCCAAATTGCAGGTTTTAAAAATACTGCACTTATAAAATCTTCTGTGTCCATCATCGATAATAGCGAAGAAATTACTAGCCTACAATTTCTACGCTCTTATCGATGATAGCGAGCGAAGAGTGAGTTAGCGCGCTGCTCCGACATGCACACTTCTATTAAAATACATGCATTAATTTTCTACGCTTCGCTCTTATCGACGCTCTTATCGCTTATCACAGCTCTGACATGCACGCACCCTTAGAACAGAATTATAACAAAAATTAAGATACAAATAGAGTAATTCAAATTAGAGTTAAAAGCGTGGGATGCTTGATATAGTAAATATTAGAATCATTCTATTGGCAACTACCTATGTACAGAGGGTTATGAAAGTGAAGCAAAATGCATCCCACGCTTTTAACTCTAATTTGAATTACTCTATTTGTATCTTAATTTTTGTTATAATTCTGTTCTGAGCTAGTTGACTATGACTGATCCTTCGATTTGCTATTACTTCATTATAGGTCCCTTTGTCATTAAAATTTATTTTCTACTTTTTAGTTCGATTAGCAATAAAAGCGTGTTTTTTAGTTTTTTTAAACTATTTTTTATTTTCTACTTTTTAGTTCGATCAGCAATAAAAGCGTGTTTTTTAATTTTTTTTAACTATTTCTTATTTTTAGTATATGTAGGTGTTTACGAGTAATATACTATTACACAACCGCACACTAAATACTAACCTCAATGGTGGTGTGGAAACTAAAAATTCCCAATTTTTGTTTAAAAAAATACCCAATTCATGTTTCTAATAAAAGTGTGTTAAAAAAATAAAATATTAATCCTGGCAATCCTAATAAGGATAATGGAAAATTTATCTCACATGTCTCACACTGCACTCGTTCTTCGTGACTATTTCGCCAAAAATTCCACACATATCGTTCCGCAACCACCGTATTCGTCTGATTTGGCTCCGTGTGACTTCTGGCTATTCCCAAAACTCAAGAGACCACTACCGGAAATGGACTATTTGGCATGTTTCGGGGATTGGAAAAATCGTTGGCATAAGTGTATTTCATCGAGAGGGCATTATTTTGAAGGGGATGAAATTGATTTACAAGAATAAATAAAGATTTTTCATTTTACAACCAAATTCACCTTACTTTTTGCCCATAGGTAAAAAAAGAAAATATTAATCCTGGCAATCCCAATAAGGATAATGGAAAACTTTTATAAAATTATTGCATTGTCATCGGTCCTTGATAGGTGTGCGAAATTTCAAGTCGATTAGATGTTTAGAAGCCAGTGAAAATTAAGCTCAAAGATTCCGTTACATACATACATACATACATACATACATACATGCATACATACATACATACAACCCGACCTAATAAAAGTGTGTTAAAAAAAGATTCAAAGATTCAAATTCACCTTACTTTTTGCCCACAGGTAAAAACAGAAAATATTAATCCTGGCAATCCCAATAAGGATAATGGAAATCTTTTATCAAATTATTGCATTGTCATCGGTCCTTGATAGGTGTGCAAAATTTCAAGTCGATCAGATGTTTAGAAGCCAGTGAAAATTAAGCTCAAAGATTCCGTTACATACATACATACATACATACATACATACATACATGCATACATACATACATACAACCCGACCTAATAAAAGTGTGTTAAAAAAGGCAGCGTGCTGCCCATTACCTCGAATTACATAGTTCGCTCATTTGTTGATGCAATCAAATTGTTTGTGTAAGTATACAGCCTTTGTTAAAGTAGCTGTGTATGTAGTTGCACAGCGCTACCTAGCAGGGAAATCTGATAGTATCGAACTGGTGCGCTTCTTATAGAATTGGAATGCTACTCGCTAATCTGTTTCTCTTCCATATAAACAACTGACGACTTTCGGACTTAGAAGGCTTTAATGTCTAAATGATTGATCTTAGGTGCAGATCGATAGTTCGGAGCTAGCATGAATTGCGGCTTTGTCTCACTTTTTCGAAAGTTCCGAAGTAGTGTTAAAAATTAAAAATTACCAGCGCTCTTCTGCATTTTTATTCCTAAAAATTTACTGGGAAAATAGTACTGGTCGCTATTATAATTACGATAAAAAAATGTTTGTTTCAAAAACCAGTTCTTGAGTTCAAAACCCGACTTTACTAGTGTGGATCGAAAAAAAATTGTAAGTACTTACTCCGAATTGACAAACAAAATGAGCAACACAAAAATGCGTTGAAACTGCATGGTTTCAAATCGAGTTTGAAGGCAGAATTAGCCTTTTTATATGGAGGGTAGTGAAAAGTTTTCGGTCTGATTCTGAATGGTACCCGGAAGGTGTGATATTTTACTGGTATTCCATATTCAATTCCATGGTATTAAAAATATACAGAATTTTTGTTTTCAGTTACACAACAATAAGAACAAAATCGACGGGTCATTCAGGCAGACCTACATCGAATTTGCAAATAAAAAATTTCAATATTTATTTTTTTATAATTCTTTATGTTTCACCCCAGCTTGTATGTTTTTTAGTATACATAAGACTGTATATAAATATTTTATTAAAAGTAGAAAAATACCAAATAGCAAACAACTATTGAATTTATATGAATGAAAATAAAGCACCTTTTTTCTACAGTCTGACTCAAACCAAATTACGGTCTCAGAAGTCTTTTGACCTTTTCGCACTATAAAAACAAATGCTGCTGCTACTACCAATATCTCAAATAAGCGAGAAAACACCTCGTAACTCTTATAATCTTATTAGCTCTTAAAACAAAATTTTATTCACTAGTTTAGATTTTCCCTGCAGGGTTTTATTAGTCCAGCTTGTGCATGTGCAAATGTATTGTATGTATGTGTAAAGGCGTTACTCTATAGCATTGCATGTTATCATTTTTTTCATACTCATCGCATAACTGTGTCGCCTTTTACTATCAGCCGGTCATGCTGATTTTCCATTAAATGTCCATTAGTCCACCAGCCAAAATCATAAATTTCACATGCAAAGATATCCCTGCGAGGGACTATTCAAGTGTCACAATTTTTTGCTGTTGTTGCATTGCTACCTGTTGCTGTTGTTGCCCTGCTACCTGTTGTTGCATGCGTCACCCTGGTGCCTGCATTGTGTTGCATTGCTTTTTGATTATTTCCGGTTCAGTCACCAAGCAAGCAGGGAACCGCAAACAAACTACTCAACCGAGGTGAGTTGTTGCAGGTAAAACAAATAGGCAAGTGCATACATACATATGGACATACATATCTACAAATACGTACATACACACATACATATATTCATCCCGCTAGAGTCATGCATTTTTATATTGGTTTCCAACCCTCAAAGGTAGAAAGTTTCTTGCTAGAAAATTGGCTATGCCACAGTTTTTCCATTGTTTTTGTTATTCTCACATGACAGCAAGAATAGTTGATTTATTTGCATATATACATATGCATACATAAACATTTACTATATGTTGATATACTGCACTATTCGTTATTACTACAACTTTTATTATTGTTTCCCTCTGTTGTTGCTATTGTGGTTTTTTATCTGATACCAGCTTTTTAGTAAAATTAGAGAAAGATCCATATTCCTGCTTTATTTTTGATGATGTTTATGACCTGTCGCTTTATATTCGCTTGTATATCTTTTTTACTTTGATTTTCCATATTTATTTCATGCCTTGCTATGGATTTTTGGTTTTAGGAACAGATTAAAATTACTTTTTTATTTAAATTTTGAGCTGATTCTAATGAAAGTAAAAACTGAGCAGCTATTTCCCGCAATTTTGTGAACAAACAGAAAGACTTTGCATAAATTATCAAATCTGCACACACCTTTATACGACGATCGTACTAAACATCTTTGAGGCCGATTCAGAGCAAAGCAAGAAAAGTGAGTAGTTTGGAATATTTGATTCACAAGGTGGGGGTGCCAATTTTTTCCATTTTTCCAATGCCGGTATTTTCGGGATTTCTTTGTTTCAATCTCGGGATCCAGATATCAGAAAAATGGCAATCATTTTTTGCTAAAGGGGTTTTTTCTAAAGACAATACAATTTATCTTTTATCTGTGTATTTAAGGTCGCAAACAGGAAAAAATGTTTTTTACCCCAGACTTTATTTGTGAGATCAAGTTCAACCCTTTGCCTACATTTCAGTTTCCCAGAAAGATCATCAATTAATCAGTAAAAATAATTACATTACAAAAATGAAATGAAGAAACAAATAAAGAAAATAAAATGAAATGAAATTAAATTAAAAATTAAAAAAATTAATTAAAATAAAACAAAATGAAGGTTAAAAAGGAAATGAAGAAAAATAAATAAAAAAATGAAATAAAATAAAATAAAAATTGTATATAGAATGACTAAAAGAAATGAAAAAAATTTAATAGAATGAAAACAGAAACTAAAATTAAATAAGAAAATATTAAAAGAAAAAGAAAAAAAAGAGTTAATTATATGAAAAAGTTTGATAAAAAGAAAAATTTAAATAAAAAACAAAAATTAAATAACAAAACAAGACGGCAAAGTGGGATTTGGAATCTTTTCCAATTCCCCTCACATCAATCTATCATTTAGATTACCCGACTACTGTAGTGTATTCCAAGCGGAAGTATGCGCTACCGGGTATGCTGCGAAAACTCTCTTAGAAAATAGAATATCGCTAGAGGATATCCGCTTTTTCACCGACAGTCAAGCGGCCGTTCGAGCACTCAGCTCCTCTTATACCCACTCAGATGTGGTTCGATCCTGTCTCTTATCTCTTAACGAGATAAGTGTTCAGAATTCTGTCCAAGTTATCTGAATACTGGGTCACAGTGGATTCGAAGGTAACTGCAAAGCTGATGAGCTCGCAAGAGCTGGAGCTGCGCAATCAAATGTTAGTAACTTAGCCACAATCCACATTCCGCTCTCAACATGTAAAATGCTCATCGATCGAGAATTTCACAGCAAAAACCCTTATAAGTCTTTCGAAACACGAACTAAGGCATATAATATCTCTTATCACCGGCCACTGCCTTTTGGGCACTCACGCACGTCGGCTTGGGGTTCCTCAAAACGACCTGTGCCGATACTGCGAGGACGAAGATGAGGAAGTATCGAGCAGGCATTTGCTGTGCAGTTGTCGCAGTCTAGCCAGAAGTCGACTCGCTCTTCTAGGCTCTCCAACAGTTGACAATCTTTCAGTACTCTCGGATCTGAAAATCAAATCTCTCATTAAATTCTCGAAAAGAATTAATATCTTGGGCCAAAATCAATAGTAAAAATCTCGGTTAGGTGGGGAAATCATATAATATAATGAGCTCTAGGGCAACACAACGGACCCAACTTGCGGTCTATGTGGCACTCCGATGCGGGGTCACCCTTAAACCAACCAACCAACCAAATAACAAAATTAAAAAAAAAAAATTTACTTAAATGAAATAAATCAAAATGCAATAAAATAAAAAAAAAAAATTATTAAAAAAATGTAATAAAATAAATATTAATTTAAATATAAATAAAAAGTAAGTAACACAAAATAAAAGAGAAAAAAAAAACAAAAGTAAAATCACGAGAGAAACCAAATAATAATAAAATGAAGCATAATAATAAAAAATAAAAAATTAATTTCAGAAAGGATAAAAAACTAAAAATGACAAAAAAAACAACAAAATAAAATTAAAAAAAAAACATAATGAAAAAATAAAATAAATAAAATGAAATAAAATGGAATAAAATAAAAGTAAAAACCAAATTACAATAATAAATTTATAAAAAAAAGTTAAATGAAAAGAAAGTAATATGAAATATAGTAAAGCATTAAACTAAAGCATTAATTTCAATAAGACGAAAAAACCAGAGGAAAGCATACAAAAATAAATAAATAAATAAAATAAAAAAAATTAAATGGGATAAAAAAGATAACTAAAAATAAAGTTAAAGAAAATAATAAATTAAAATAAAACAAATTAAAACGAAATAAGATATAATAAAATAAGACAAAATAAATGAAAATGTAAATGAAATGCAACAAAATAACATTAAAATAAATTAAATTAAATAAAACAAAATAGAACTATGCCGTATAAATTATGTTAAAGAAGGATAACAAAAAAGTAAACAATATAATTAAGTTAAATAAATGAAGTAAAAGGAAGGTAAAAAATAAAAAGCTAACAAAAAGAATGAAAAATAAGTACATTGATTATCTTACTATAAATGCAACTTTTCTAGACGTTCTTACGCTTCGCTCTACTCGTTCGGCATATCATTTTACCTCTTATTTCCACCTGTTTCCATTATTCCTATTTCCTCCATTTTTATTCCATTCCAACTTTCGCTCACGCATCAATGTCCCCTACGATGCCGCGTCATGGTGACTGCCTTTTCATAAAAACACATACATACAAGTATCATACATGCCTAAGGTAAAGCACATGCGACTAAAATTCTATTAAAAATTGGCAAACCTGTGTTTCTCTTTGTAGAGGGTGTCTCATTAAAAGTGACTCGCGATCAAGCAACGTTGTTGTTAGCTGTCATGCGCAAAATTTAAATAATGCCACTTTAGCATTTTTTGTGACTGAAGAATTGCACATATCTATAGAAATTGAAAAAAATTTACTACCGGAATAGATTTTATTTTTTATTTTTGTTGAATTATCTCGAACTGATTACCAAAATCATGCAATTCAATGGCACACGATTTCATTCTTTAGGGGTTTTTTTGAAGAAGAAAGTGGTGTGCCAATCATATCAGACAAATCTCTGAACCATCGATGAGACCGCATGCGCCGTAGATAAAACCAAGGCGAATCTATTAAAAGTGGCATTGGTAAATCAGCTGATTTGTTTTTTGTTTTCGTCGTGTCCATGTGGCTGTCGGTACAGAATGAAACAAGGCGAGTCCACGCTTTGATTTCTACTTTGCCAATACTTTGCCGTTGGTCTAGTGCCACCACATTCAATGAATGCATCTTGGATGAAACTGTATTTACATCATGTCAAAATATTATAAAAAACTTCATTGCCAGCTACTTTCAACAATTCTTAAATATCGCCAGGCCCATATATTCCATACATACTTCCCACATTCCCCACACTTAATAAAAATAAGAACTTTTGCATTTTTCCAAACAAAGCCCACCCATTTTTTTAGTATCAAAATAGACGGCCTTAATCGCACTCCCTATACTCAGCAGCATTGTTGCTATTATCGAAATGTTGTTAACTTTCATACCTACTCTATACCAAGTGCATATGTATGTGTGTGTGGACTATAATGGTAATTCAAGTTTTTTGTCATTAACAGACTGTTCAACAATCGCTTAATCTGTTTTCCATGCCACCATAAAGCACCTGCTGTGCCACATGTACCTACACACATTTGCATATCGGTATTCGTTTTTGTGTATTCGTAACTAAAGATGTGCTCGTGCATTACTGTTATAAAACTCCGCCGGTCTAAATTATCCACCCTCCTTGCTGCTTGGAGACCAGCTCATATTTGTCATGTTACTTGTTGTTTTTTATTATTTACATGTGTACTTGCATACGTATATTTATATGTGTATTAGGGTGGGGCAATTTGTATGGACACATTTTTCTGGACTTCGTTACTAGTAGATTTGGATCTTGCGAAAAATTCTAAGAAAAAAGTCTACCCAAGCATAGCTCTAAAGCCAATTTCGAGCCCAATAAATTTCAAAACAAGATATCTTTGATTCATACGAAAATTGAATTGAGGGAGTTATGACAATGAAGATAGGAAGTAAGGAAGATAAGGAAGACTGTTGAAAGTAGAAAGAATCTAAAACCGAAATAATCATAAATACGTTGGTAATTGTAAAAAAAAATTATCATTAAAAGAACTTTAAATATAATTTTTAGAAATATTTTAAAATTTTACTGTTTTGTTTTTTTATTGTTGTTTCAAGTTTTAGTTACATTACCATATAACAAACACTACACACAACAGTCACTTTTCCTATTAGTCACTTTCCTAAAGACACGACAAGAAACACGAATTTTCAACTAAAATTTGCTCTAAAATATGCAGACATAGCAAGAAAAGTGAATTTTCAACTAAATTTTGCTCTTAAAAGCTTCACTTTCCCCTGTGAACACCTGAAAACTAGTTCCAGAAGCCTTCTTCCGCATTTCCCACAAAAAAAAAAAACATTATATGGCATTGAAAGTGAATTTTCAACAAGAATTTTCTCTAAACAAAAGTTAGGCATGACAAGGAAAACAAATTTTCAACTAAAAATTTTCAACTAAAATTTGTTCCAAAAATATTGAGACCTGAAAAGAAAAAGAATTTTCAACTAAAATTGACTCTCAAAAAAATATCTGGCTTGACAAGAAAAATGAATTTTCAGCAACAATTTGCTCTTAAAAAAAAAAAATCTGGCATGACAAGGAAAGAGCATTTTCAACTATAATTCGTTCAAAAAAAATCATTCATAACAAGAAAAGTTAATTTTGGACTAAATTTTGTACCTAAAAACTTCTTTTTCCCATGTGAACACCTGAAAAATAGTTCGAGAGGCTTCCTTTCACATTTTCAAAGGAACATCTGACATGACCAGGAAACAGAATTTTCACCAAAAATTTGCTCTCAAAAACAAACAAAAATTAGACATGAAAGAAAAATAAATTTTCAACTAAAATTTGGTCTCAAAAAAATTCAGGCCGAACAAAGAAAGTGAATTTTCAACTAAGGCTTACACCCTTTGTTAAAGGTTTGGGCAAACACCTCGCCCTATTTGTGGTGTTTGCCCAAAAATGAAGGGACTGCCGCCTCTGAACGGCAGATGTATTTTTAAGAGAAGCTTTTTCATGGTAGAAATGCACACGAAGATTTGTCATTGCCTGCCGAGCGACGAACGCTATTAAAAAAAAAACTTTTCTTCATTTTGGTTTTTCATACCCGTAGTTTCGAACCCAGCCATTAACGAATCAATCCATTCGGTGGCCTCTTTTTCTCTAATAACTTTAAAATTTACACGCAATCCACTTTGTAGCGCCATCATGGGGTTGTGTAAGTGAGAAAAAAGAAAATAGATACCAAAAATAAGTACTTCGTGCCAAAAAAAAATCCCAAGTACATTTTTTTTTTACAATAAATACATTCATAGTATTTTGATCACAATTAATAATCTTCATATTAATTTTGTATTAATTAAAGATAATTTCTTTTAAAGTTTATAGTTTCTCAAAATTTACTGTTAGGCTATGCTCAGTGAACTTTTTTCTGGTCATTTCAGGTAGACTCCTAGTCTGCTAGGAGCAATGTCGAAAAAAATTACCCTCCCTAATGTATATAAATGTGTGTGTATGTACGTCCCTGGTCGCTGGCTTGGGTTTTGAGATCATGCGAGCATAAAGTTTTGTAGGTTTGTTGATTGTTGCTGATTTTTTAATTTTTTTGTGTTTTTGTTTCCATTTTTTACCATTCCCTTCTCCTACCTCTGTGCGTCAATGCTTGCCTATATGCTGCACACAGAGAAAGTTTTACCAAATGCTTAGTTCTTTTTTGTATTGCGTCAATTTAATGTGGCAAAGTCATTACCATGGTCATATCGTGCATTAGCAGTAACAATAATGACAATCGCAGTAACTACGAAGTAGGAAAATACAACAACTATGTGTAACTACTGGATATTGCAGCGATAATTAAGCTATTTAATGGTTAGTATGGAACAAAGAGTACGAATTCAAAGAAAAATTCTCGCGCACGTAAATTTGTAGAGAGAAATTTTTCAAATTTTTATCCCAAATATATACAGTTGGAAGGACGAAATTCGAGGACGTACGCACTAGTCCTTATCATATATTTTTTCCAAAACTAAATATCGAAAACTTTGAAGGATACTCAAAAAAACGTTTTAAAAGGGCTTTTTTATAATTATTATTCGACTTTTTTTTCAAATTTCCGAGAACTTTCTCTGTTATATGATGTCAATATTATTATTTTCCGTTGCATTGAGATTTTTAAATTATTTTTCTAATTAATAATATTTCTGAAATTTCAAAGCCGGTCTAAAAAAATTTTGATGTTTGAGAGAAAAAGCTAAAATCACAGTTTTACTAGCTTCGGGAATAGTTGATTTTTTTCATGTGAAATTTAATAGCGCAGCGGGTTTAAAAACATGAAAAAATTAAAATAAATTTGAATATTCGAGCGTTCATTCTAACTTTGAAAGGGAATTCGTGGAGATTGGCCAAAGAATACGCGGAGGAAATTGCTGAGAGTGTAGACAACTGAAAAGAGTGTGTCAGATCTTAATTGGTAGACCAATTCATTAGAGCATTTTTTATAAAGTGTGTGACAGTTTCAAACCTTGTAGAAAACTTTTAAATAATCACCTAATTTTCCATCAAAATTTCACATTTTTTATTCAGAATTTTTAGAAAACTTACTCTCTTTTTTTTTTGGGTGTTTCTCCGATCTCCTCCTCCTATTTGTGGCATGCGCCTTGAGGGATCTATAGTTTCAAGCCAACTCCGAATGGCAGATATTTTTTATGCAGAGCTTTTTTATGGCAAAAATGTACTCGGAGGTTTGCCATTGCCTGCCGCGGGGTGACCGCTTTAGGAAAAACGTTTTCTATTATTTGGTGAGATGCGAGCCCACGCGCTTCCGAATGGTAGCCTCGTACTAACCAATCGGCTACGGTGGCAGCTAATATTGGGTATGGGAATAAGTTTCCGCCCTTGTAAAAAAGGTGTCGCTGCTGATACTATTTTTGTGTTCGCTCTAGTAATATACTGGTGATTTGAAGGTGTATATGTGTATGTAAGGTCTCGATCGCAGTAGTTGACATTCGTTTGTAGCGTAAAGATTCTTTTTTATCTGGCGTCAAAATTGTTTACGTTCGTCCCGAAAGAACAGCATTTGCGGGAAGTCATTCTTCATTATAACCTTTTACAGATAAGTGCAGCTAAAACGTGTCGTATATTGATAAATATTTACGGTAACCACGTTCCTCTAAATACAACTTGTAAAGCGCGCTTTCGATGCATCTAATGTGTCAATTTCGACGTGAGTGGTAAAGATCGCAAAGAGGCGCCGCAAAGATTCGAAGATAATCCACTACAACAATTATTGGATGAAGACCCATGTCGAACCCTTGATGATATGTCCCAAGAGTTGGATGATGACAGACCCACCATCGGTAAACATTTGCAAGCGATGAAAATGGGCCAGAAAGCAGGTAACTGTGTGCCACATCAATTGAAGGAGAGGGATATCGAGAGACGTTTGGTGCTTTTCGGCAGACAAGAAAAGGTTTTCTGTATCGCATCGTGACTGCTGATGAAAAATGGATCTATTATGATAACCCCAAACGTCGAAAAAGTTGGAGCCTGCCAGGTGAACCAGGTCCATCGACAGCGAAAGAAAATATTCATGCTTCAAAAGCTATGTTGTGCATCTGGTGGGATCAGATGGGTGTCATCTATTATGAACCATTGCCTGCCGAGGGGCGACCGCTATTAGAACATACCCTTACCCAACATAATAAAGTGGAATTTGGAAGTGGCCCATAACTATGATTTTAATTAATTTTCAACTGACGGTGTTGAGCTGGAATTAAATAGGCAATAAAAGTGCATACCCAAAAATTTGTTTTTTTTATTTCGAAACTCTCCAAGTGCGTACGCATATGGCGAAGTCAGGAAGTATGACATACTTAGGTAATTATATGATATATGTACATAAATTTTTACCTTAGCCTTAGAAGAGTCTCAGCCACAGCACATACCTGAAAAAGAAAAAAATTGTTACTTACAATTCGAGAAATAAGGGACAAGTATGAGCTTAATTGTAGGTATTTAAAGTTTTTTTTGTTAAAGATATTTTTCTAAAATTTGTTATTTTTGAAGTGCGCGAACGCCATAACTAAAATTCTACTAACTGCACTAATTGGGTTGAAATTTTGCACAATACGTGTTTGCGAAATTCATCAGGAATGTCTCGGAGCCCGTTTGGTTTTTGCAGTTATTAACCTTGCAAAGACAGTCAGCTAATTACTTTTTCACCGAAAACTGGATTTTTGGCCTCCACGTGCTATGAAAAATTTAAAAATCGAACAAAAATCTTCCCAGGGATATCTTAAGAAACATCTGGGTTAACTAATGGGTTTAATTTTTTTTGTTCAGTTGATTGCGAGTTATGATTGACACCGCAAAACACTTTTTTCAGAACACTTTCGTAGATTAATTGTCACTCGCTAAATTTTCAATATTTTGCTATGAAAATCTGAGAAACGATTATCCCAGTTATGCATTATTGTATGAACATTTACTCAATAAATTGAATCTATGTCGCCAAAAATTTTTTTAAAAATGTGCGTTTTCTATAAATTGTTTCCTTATTCTTTTTACTGAGAGCAAAATCCCCACTGAGGTTGGAAGTCTCAGCTGTTTATCAAGTGATATGTTTATGTACGAGTAAATGGTTCAATTATCTAAAGCATACAAGAACTTTCCATGTAAAACATTGTTTGAATACTAGTTAGAAAGAAGTCATTTGCAAATATCTTAGACTCAGCATTTTTCAGCCGCTCCTCATAAAATGAATTAGCATAGGCTTAGGAAGGAAATGAAAATCTCCCAAAATCCATATCTCTCTTTCTTTAATTTTTAAAAATACAATTCTTTTATATTTATCTATAATTGTACCACCATTTTTATTTAAATTTGAAGTTCTCATATCGAGGGCAAATGATTTAGTTGACAACTTAACACTGTCAAACTAATTTATGAATTTCGTCGCAGACCACAGCCAGAGGTATAAAAGTGATTGAAAATAAATGAAAATTTTGGTTTTCTCGAACACAAATGCGGGTGTTTCAAGTGAGTGTTTGCCATGCGGTTGACCTACTAAAAATCATCTAGATTTGCGGTTGTTACCGTAGTAGTTGCTTGTAGCAAGAAGTGAGGCATTAAGTGCCAAAAAGTGGCATACAACAACAATAAAATAGTATACTAACTTATATGTAGGCATTTTGGTATTTATTAGAGATGCACCTTTCGATATTTTAATGATCCCGGTATCTTATTTAGCAGTCGCGAGATTTCGAAATGTTCGGGATCCTCTTTAGCAATCCCGGGATTTTTTGACTATCCCGAAATTATTTTTGATTTTATTTAAATTTATTACTGAAAAATTTTGGAGAGGAGCACTTGGCACTTATTGTCAGAGGAAAGTTTTTAGATACTCTGACGGAACTGATGCAGCGTTATCAGGATCTAGTTGTGAAATGGACCGCAAATTTCGGTCTCTCGATAAATTCTACCAAATCGAAGGTCGTCTTATTTACGAAGAAGTATAAAATACCCAGGATCTTTTTCTCCTCAATAGCGGGCGCATTTTGATTTTATAACACAGTTATGAACCCAATTTTGTTGTATGGAGTCCTTGTCTGGTGGAACACGCTGGAATAGATGGTATCAGTTAGGAAGTATGAAAGATTCTAAAGGCCAAAAGTGGTACCAGAAGTCATTGGAATCAGTGGGTAGCTGCGGACCACTCCTACTCTAGCGCTCAACGCTATGCTGACTGTGACACCCGTGCACCCGTGGACATTGCAGGAAAAACTGTCTCTGCACGCGCCGCAATCAGATTGAGGTTTTCACCCCATAAGCTATACTCAAGCTACGGGCACTCTAGTATTCTTAAAAACCTTGGGTTCATCCCCATGAATCAGTGCATAGACTCGTCAGGTCCAAGCGAAACTTTTTCCATTCATATTCCCTCAAGGGAGGAGTAGGCGGTGTTCTATATTTGAAGCCAGTTTACGGAGGGCTCGAAGTTGGACAGAAGAGTTAGGTTAGGCTAGGTTGAAGCGGTTGTCTTGTGGGACACACTCAGGCTCATAGCCCATTGTGATGCCGCGTGGGGGAACTTTCCCTATTTCTCCTAAAACCATTGTGCGCTTTTCTAAAATTTTAGAAGATCTCCTATTTCTGTGGAACTGAGATCTTCCAATTCGTTAAAAAATTGCTTGCCTAGAATAGCAAATCTCCGTCTGGATAGAGCAGGACAATGGCACAGAAGGTGCAAGATTGTCTCCTCCTCTTCCTCATCAAGACAACTTCTACAGAAGTCGTGTGCTTGCACACCCATCCTTTGGGCGTGCCTACCTATTAGGCAATGTCCCGTTATGACTGAAATCAGTGTGCTAGGATTGTTTTTATTTTGGCTTAGCAAAGATTCTGTGCGTTTAGCACTAAGAGTCGGCCACAGTTGATGGGCGATTTTGCAGGTGGCTTCATTGCGCCATCTTTCGTTTGCTTTCCTTACGATTTCTTCAAGGATAAGTAGCTTACATGTTTGTAAGGGAATGCCTATGTCATTGTCTATGCACTCATCGGTTAACTTGGTGCCGAGTCTCGCTAGTTCATCGGCTCTACAGTTACCCTCAATGTCGCGATGGCCAGGAACCCATATTATTCTTAGGCGAAATGACTCAGCCATCTCGTTAAGAAATGTGCGGCATTTAAGTAGCTTACATGTTTGTAAGGGAATGCCTATGTCATTGTCTATGCACTCATCGGTTAACTTGGTGCCGAGTCTCGCTAGTTCATCGGCTCTACAGTTACCCTCAATGTCGCGATGGCCAGGAACCCATATTATTCTTAGGCGAAATGACTCAGCCATCTCGTTAAGAAATGTGCGGCATTTCATGGCTACCTTGGAGGTTGTCGACTGTTTTGTGAGGGATTTTATCGCCGCCTGGCTGTCAGTGAAAATGTAGATGTCATTTCCGGATATCGCATCACACTGTACCAGTGTCGCGGCTTTTGTTATTGCCATCAGTTCGGCCTGAAAGACACTACAGTAGTCGGGGAGCCGAAAACTGAAGGAGATCCCCAGATGCTCGGAGTATACACCTCCGCCCACCCTTCCCTCGAGCTTTGAGCCATCTGTGTATACATGGATAGACTCGCCCTGTCTTACATCGTCCCGTTCCCACTCTTCCCTTGAGGGTAGGAGGGTCGTGAACGATGTAATGGCAAGTGTGGGCGGGAGTGCATAGTCCACCAATCCGGGAATCTCCGAAGTGCCAGCCAGGATTTTGCTGTGACCGTAGCTCTTATTTGACCACTTGCTTAGAGTGTTCAGCCTTATTGCCGTGCTGCGCGCGATATATTTTGCCTGCAGATCTACTGGCAGGAAGTTTAATGTCGCATATAATGCTTTCGATGGTGTGGTTGACATCGCGCCAGTTATAAGAACAGATGCAAAGTTGCGAAATCGGGGGCGTTCAAGGGAAATTCAAAGGCTAACTAAGCCGCCGCTTTCGATTTTGGTAGGTATCCCTACCGGAAATTGTCCGTTAGGTGTCCATGCGTCGAGACTTGGAATTGCGTCAAGTTCTTTTCGCAGAAGTTATCATGAAGATGAAATGGAATCATCTCAGCACTTTCTTTTGAACTGTCCTTGCTCTCGTCGGGCAAAGATTTAGACATCTGGGCTCTCATTTTTACGCTACACCTGTGGATATTGAAATTCATCAGTAGTTTAAAGCGGCTAATACGAACGTAAATAGCCACAGTTGATCACCATCCTGTAACCCAAAGCGCCTGGTTCCTTTTTTCCACCTCCCTTGTTCATTTATATCTCCTTTCTCCGCACCTCCTGCAAGGTATCACAACGGACGAGTTTTAAATATTCGTCCAAGTAGGGCCCTCTTAAGGGCAGCCATTTATCCTAACCTAATCTTGTAACACAAATCCATTCAAACTTTTACAGCTTTTTCTATAAAATTATAACAATGAATAAATATTATATAATTTTTAGCAACCGTATAACGCAAAGAGTCAAACTTTTTATGAAAATTTAAAAAAAAATGTTCTAAATTTCATTAAGACTTCTAATTTTTAACCCGAATTTTTAGTATTTTTCGAGTATGCAGTTTTATAGCCCAATGAGTTCTAGGTGCAAGTTTCAAGTGACTACAAAATGTCTTTAATTTTTCATAATTTTTTTTTTACTGAGATGTTAAGCCATTTTCCCATACAGAGTACAGTCTCGAATTTTTTAACTTTGCGACGTCACCATCACTAGCATTTGCATTTGGGGGTGGGCTTACTGCCCAATACAATGAAGTTCTTGGAAAAATATGCATAGATGTGTATGTATTTGTAATTCGTACACATGTACGTATGTATGTATGTATATGTGCGTGCGCCATTCCTTCCAACTCGAACACTTTCTTTTAATACATATTTACAAGCATACGTTAACAATACTAGGCTACATACAACGCGCTAGAGTACAAGCTACTATGACTTACTCACACATGCACGCGACTCTTAATCGTCTAGCAGTTACATAATTAGCTTGAATCACTTGTTAAGTAGCACGCAAATATTTACCGAAACAATTTGTCAACCTAGCGATTTTCATGAATATGATTTTATACATAAGTATATATGTTTGTATATGTATGCCTGTACTTGATTGAGTGGGTGGCGCCACTTCAGGCATACAAACACATGCACACACACATATGTATGCATATATACAAATATTCTACCTGGCGGCTTACCGCAGTAATGTAAGTGCAAACACTTGTAATTGACCACCATGTCGTGGTACTACATTGTTGTTGTTATTGCTGTTGTGCATTTTTTGCGCCAACTCAACAAGGGTGACGCCAGAAGAGCAACAGAAAGGCCACGCATAACCTTTGTGGCAAGTGGACCATGTTTGCCATACACCCGCCTATTGGCCAAACACTAGACAATAACAATAGCAACAAGAATAGCCTGAACGAGATCACCTACTCTCGAGTGTAGCAAGCAATTAGCCAATGTGCAACATTACATAGTTGTGCATGTACAAGGATAAATGCGAAAAAGTGGCTATGCGTGGGTGGAGTGTGGGTTCCAAGTAAACATTAGCAGGCAGCGCCAGTGCATACATACAAACATCCATACATAAACACATAAACACCAGCAGCAGACTTTGCTCGCAAGTGTGAAAAATAATACCACAACAATGACATTGAGTTGATGCCGCAAATTGTTGCAAGTGTTTGCTGCCGCTTTTATGTGTCATCTAATGAGTGAAACTAGGTGCATATAATCAAACAAACAGGTGTGTGGATGTATAGACAAGGATATGCATGCAAGTGTGGCAGTCTGTAGTAGTTGTATAAGTATGTGATAGTGGCATGCAACATAAACACCCTTACTAAAGACTATCGCCGTCACTACAAGTAGGTGTCACACACACATGGCTATGCAAAGTGTTGGCCCGTGATTAGCTGAAATTGACAAGCGGCTATGTGCGGGATTATCCTGCAAAAACACCCGCCTTTCAATTGATTCTTGAGGCGGCAGCAAGCAACAAGCAGCTATCAATAAGCAAATATCGCAAATATGGCAACCGCAGCGCTCGTTCGCGCTTGAAACAGCAACCACTACAGCCACAATATTAATATGACGGTAGCAAAACGTTTACATCCACGTAGGATAGAAACAATAAAGCGCCCAAGAATAGCTAGTAACCCTATGCGTCGACTTCACCTTCCCGTACGTCTTATCAGCGGCACTGCAGCTAATCTTGCCACCGGTGGAGTGACATTAGCATTAAGCGTTAAGCGCTTCAAAGCCGCTACTCTTCATATAGACGTTTGCATGTATGTATGCGTTTATTTACATGTGCATTAAAAGGTAGGGGCACTTGTTACACTTGCATCCTTTGTGAATCACTTAACTTAGTACACAAATTAGATATTCTTTAAAGTTACATTTTTATTTTCCTCACCCAAGTATCTGAGCGAGCGAACTTTGTTTAGCATTTTTTGCTAAAATCACAAGCCAAATCCAATACAACAATTCGGGCATATTAGGAATAGTATTTTAGGCTGCTGCCTGAAAAGGTAATCACATTCATCAACAGCCTCGAATTATAGGCTTGCGGGCAAACACAGTAGGCCACATTAGAGGTATTTTCCTTTCCGAAAGGGCGACTATAAAAACGATAGTAAAAGAACGAGTTACGCCAGGCCAATTGGTGTGGGCCAAAGTGAGACTGGTCCGCTGATGCGCTACAGAGCTACGGAAGAAAGAATGGCAGCGCACCACAGAAAGCAGACAACCAATCGATGGAGAGCAGACTACGAGGTCCGGCACTCGAAGTGTAATTGCTTACAAGTTAAAGGGCATCCATTTAGTTTGGAAAATTACTTTTACTCAATTCAAAGTGAGAAATGTGTGAAAATAATACAAAATTAAGAATAAATTTACTTTTGCTCGATATGACCATCTTTTGCCTTGACTATGGCCTTGAGACGGTTACGAAACGAATCGCAAGCTGCCCGAAAGTGACTTGCAGGTATTTTTGCCCACTCGCGGATAACGGATCTTTCAGCCTTACTTCGGACCTTGCTCTCCAAAATGGCCAAAAAAGAATAATCCATCGGATTCGCATCTATTGAATGTGAGAGCCATTGTGTGGACGTTATGAAGTTCGGAACGTTGTTTTTTAACCATTCTTGGTTCACTCGAGCTTTGCGAAACGGTGCCGAGTCCTCTTGAAATGCCCATGGTCTGCCACTGAAATGTTTCTCTACCCACGGCTTCAAAGTAACCTCCAGATTACTTTCCCGATAATATTTCGCATTTGCCTTAACGCCAGGCTCGATGAAAACGATTGGAGAGCGCCCATCTGCGGTTACAGTGGCCCAACACGCTGCGAGTGTTGCCTCCTGATGGCCAATCGATGACTCGAGTTCTCGTATGAACGCTCGATCAAGAAACCCTCTCAATTTGGGAGTTTACGAATTGCGCAGTTTGAAAAATTTGTTCGGAAAGTGACTGCTTTCGACTGCAACTCCTTCGCTCTCTCAAGTCTGACTTGTTGCTGCTTTAGTGGGAGATCATGCTTTTTCGGATCTTGTAAGGCTTGACGTTAAGATCGTTTTTCATTTTTTTTTTAAAAGTAAGTTTGAAATTGAGAAATTAAAAAAATGTAAATGCTAAAAGAACTGTTTTTCAAAAATGCCAAAAAAAGTTCCAGAAATTTGGAGACAAAATTTTTTTTAAATTTTTTAACAAAGAAATTCCCAAAAACTTTAAATGCCGAAAGGAAACGTTTTTTCAAAAAGACAAAAAAATATTCTGAAAAAATTTAAGCAACAAATTTTTTAATTTTTTTAAAAGTAATTTTGAACTAAGAAATTCAAACAAAAAATATTTAAATCTGTAAAGGAAACGTTTTTCCAAAGATGCAAACAGAATTTTACGATAAATTAAAAAAAAATTGTTTTTTTTTACGTTTTTAAATAGTAAATTTTAGACTAAGAAATAAAAATAAAATTCAAATGTGCAAAGCAAACATTTTTCCAAAATTACAAAAAAACATTAAGCAAAAATTAAGTAAATTTTAAATAAAAAGTAAATTTTAAACTAAGAACTTCAAATAATTTTCAAATGTGTAAAAAACTGTTTTCCGGAAATGTCAAAAAAGAAAATTCTTAAAAGTTTTCAAACAAAATATTTTTTTTTTAATTTTTTGAAAAGTAAATTTTATATTAAGATTTAATTTTAAACGTGTTACGGAAAATGTTTTTTCATGACAATAATGACAAATGACAATAAAAAAATTTTCCAAAAAATTTTAAACAATAAGGAATTGTTTTCCAAGTTTTTGAAAAGGTATATTTTATCCTAAGAAATTAATAGAAAAACTAATGCTGCAACTAACCGAAAATATTTCACTTTAAAAAACTTTTTTTTTTGTTTTAACTACCAAAATTGTCAAAATTTGGAAAGTATTATTAAAAAATTATTCATTTTTTCAAAATTTTTTCAATTTACTTCTTAACTTTACTTCAAGCCAAGGCACATTGAACATGTCAATTATGTAGTAGGAGTAGATCAAAAACAGCAAGAGCAAAGTATTTTGGGTTTGTGTTTTGGTAACTCTCTCTCTTCTTCTTGATCGGCGCGATAATCGCTCGCACGACTTTTCCTCAGTTTAACAAAGTGCGCCAGTCGTATTTTTCTCGTGCTAACCGGCGCCAATTGAACACACCAAGTGAACCAAGTCCTTCTCCACCTGATCTTTCCAACGCAGAAGAGATCTTCCAGATCTTCCCTTTTCCTGATAGCACTTGCATCCATTCGAACAACAAAAAGAAGCCGCTTTCTTGGTATCTAGAATGTCAAAATCTATAAACAAAGATGGACAGTTTAGAGTAATTTAAACAAAATTTTACAATTTACAAACCATATAAATTGGAAAATACAAATTAAAGAAATATAAAAAAATCAAAGCAGCTGCTGTACTGCCACTACCTGTTCAATGCGCCTTGACTCAAGCCTTCAAATGAAGCAATTTTCATAAAGAAAGCAACAATGTCCAAAAAAGTTGCATCACTTGACATAAAATCGTTCTTTTTGGTTTTCGCCAAAAGTAAGTGAGTGCAAGTTCTATAAGTCGATGGCCATTTACTGCTAGAATTAATGTGTTGAGCGTTGATACTCCAAGAGATATTCATATCTTCAAGAGCTCGTAACTCTATACCCCCTCTTATATTAACTCACTTTTTATTCTCTCCATAGCTAACCGTTCACTCTCCTTAAAACAAAAAAATAATGCTTCAATGTGCCAAATTGCTGAATGTTACCTCTTCTACAAATCTCATGAGCGCAACATGCCAAGAAAAAAAAACAAAAACAAAAATGACTAATAATTAAAAAATACTACAGGAACTTGACAATTGAAACCATTATTTCACATAAGACCACACACATACATATGTAATTGCATCAAAAAGGAGGGGCGAAAATTGCTGAACAAAGCAACGGCACAGTACAGAAATAGTTCAATTAAGAAGTCTTTTAGTACACCCGCTGCGCGTGAAAACGTTTTGTGCCAACAAATAACCGGAACACCGAAGAGCCCAAGACGCAAAGAACCACTCAGCCGGAACAACTGACAATCACAGACGATTTGTAACATTTGTAAGCAAACAAGCAGTTGGCCAAGCGAAAATCAGAAACTGAGATGAACCGGCAAAACAGACGATTTCATTTTAACTCTTGTTGGTCAGTGTAATAAAAAGAACGAAAAAGATGAAAATTATAAGAAACTTTAATAAACGAAGAAGAAAGCGCACAACAAGAAATTGAATCAGTCGAATTATGGTGGGTAGGTAGAGCCAAAGAAAAATATCATGTTTTTGTAATTTCGCACTTCATTTGCCGTTCAATTAAAAAAATACATACCAGTGGGCATGAAAAGGCGTAAACAATCGTGGAATAGTGAGAAATATATGAAATTAAGACTGTGATTGACATATACACACATACATAGAGACATAAAGGAATGTAAACAATTGCGAAGGCAAATTGAGCGGACAACACGCACGGCATTTAATTCATGAAAAGTAAATGAAAACCGAAACGGAAAAGTACAAAAATAAACAAATTATAAAAACAGGGTAGAATATATTTTTAATAATAACACATAAGGCACGTACGTTTTGGCAATGAGTTGCGAGACGACGAGCGATTATACGTACACAAATCCTTCCTTTTATTTCACTTCTTCCTTTTCAGAACAATTGACTTTATTGTTGTACTGCGTGACAACATTACTTGTAGTTATTTAATGATGGTAGCCGAAGTGACGAACATGACCGGCAGTTCTAAGTGAGGAAGAATGTACGGAGATAAGTAAAAAAACGAACTTGATTCAAGAAGCTGATTTCAGAGCTAATTAGACAAACAGCTTAGCACAAAAATTTGCTGGCTGTACCATTTTAGGGGATTTCATACAGGGCGTGTCGAAATGAATGCTAAATTTAACACTCATTACTGAGGAAAATATAGTTTATTATTGCAATGATTAGTCTATTTACAGTTTCAGTTTGACTTTTGGAGAAAGGTTTTTGAAGAAGAAGAAACTTTACGGTAGCTTCGAAGAAATTCACTCAAATTTTTTTTATGTATAGCAGCTGATGTAGGAGCTGCATATCGGAGGAAGAGTTACATAGAGTCTATTCAGCACTTTTTTTTTGAAAAAAAAAGTTCTAGAGAACCACTTCTTAGTAGTCCTGGCCAGTAAAGGCACAGTGTCACTGAAATAACTTAATTAATTCGACAAAAGATCTGTTTGGCTTGATAATAAGTGAGGATAGACCTGGTGAAATTTCTTTCTCTCGCAATGGGCCTATATGCCGCCACAGAGTGAACTATTCTTACCTGAGCTAAGTTAGTCTAAGAAGATGATACTTCAGAGCATAGGTGAACTTAAGGGTCTGGCAAGCATGGTGAAATGAGATTTCACCTCCCCAATTTCTATCCTCTTACTTTATTATAAGTGCAAATCACTTGTAAAAGGTGGTTAAATTTCAAGGGCCGATGTTGAATGTGAACCACACCTAAACGTCAACGACACCGTTGGACTTCTTTCTTTGGGGTTATTTGAAAGAAAAGGTGTACGTGGATAACACAGCAACAAAGCCAGCAAAGAGCTAAAGTATGAGATAATTCGGCACATTAACGGCGTAGAACCTCATTTAAGCCTCAGCGTCGACGAAAACTTGGACCATCGGATGGAGGTGTGCCGCTGAGGCCGCGGCGGCCATTTGACCGATATTTTGTTCCGTACGTAATTGAGCAATATCAATATTATCATAATAAAGAGAAATGACAATAATTTCTTAAAAAAATTGTATTTTATTCAAAATCAACACCGGCCCTTGAAACTAACCACCCTTTATATATACAAAGAAGTGTAAAAAGGGAGGCTAGATTACGAACCCGATGTTTAAAGTCCGTCCTATTCTTTTAACTGTTTCAGTCTCAACAAGCACTTGACTTACAATAAAAAGCACCTTAACATTACGTTTGGTTCATCCCACAGCGCCAGTTCTGCTTACCAAAAGTGGCCCACTGGGCACATTATATCATAGCTTCAACCTTCATATGAAGAAAGGTGCGGTTCTTACCCATTTAAAGTATGAAAAAAGGTTAATTTCGTTTCAACCATAAGGTGTCTAAACATTCCCCCTTAAATTAAAGGAAAAAATATTGCATTTAATCTTCTGTATAATAGTCAAAGGACATATTTCCAACCTCCAAGGTTGGTTATAATTGATGAATATTGATGAAAAATTATAACTTATGAAAGGGAATTGGTGAAAATGACTCTGGTATCTCAGGAAACGAACCTGAAGACGTCGCTTTGATGACGTGCATAGTTCCCAGAATAATTTCCAAATCTAGCTAATGTGGAAGCAAAATACTCGTCCAATATCAGGGACTGGTCCCGGACTGAAGAGTCGTCAATCACTTGGTATAAGTCCAGTTGTCCTAGTCCAATTAACACACAATGCTTTTGATACACAAATTGAACATTTGCATAAGTTAGTCAGTAGGCTCTCGCCATTGCAGCATTACAAGTAGATAGCAACATACACGCAGCGGGGCACTCGCCACCTCTGCATTAAAATTCGTTCATCTTGTGCCAGTTACTTCGGAGATAGCTAGCAGAAGGATATTAACTATATACCCTTAAGAATACAAAATAAACGTACTCAAATTATATAAATTTAATTAAGTTTATTTTTCTTTCTTTTAATTTTTAAAATAAGATAAAATAAATAGAAAATCTTTTTTTTGTGGAAATATTATATGATTCTTTATAGATATATGAGTTATTATAAAAGAATGGCACTTATGCCTCGTTGTAAAGAAGATGTTAATACCACGCAAAATTTATTTTTTCTTTGATTATTTTTTGTCTTTTGTCCATGAAAAATATTTATAAAAAATATTTCCTTAATTCGCTATAATAACTTTTCATCTTTTTAAGCGCGGGTTCTGAAATAAAATGTTTCAGATTTTAATGCAACATTATCATTACTTTCAATTTTTATTTTATCTTTGCTTTGGCTAAATATCGGAAAGTGTGCAACAGTGATTTGTGTGATACAGTCTTTAGGATAGAATATGATAAATTGCTGCTCTTGCGAGCGACCCACTTTGACAAATAAACAAAATTCATCGGTTGAAATACCATACAGGAGGGGAAACCGAAGGAAAAGAACCAAACAGGTGCAAAAAGATATTAGATGATGACGACCATCAGTGGCTAATTACGTTTATATTAACCGCTTAAAGCTACTGATTAATTTCATCAGGGGTGTGATATTTAAACCCTCAGTATACGCAGGTTTAGCAAAAAAGTGTGAGCCAGATGTCTAAATCTTTACCCGACGAGAGCAGGGCGTCTGAGAAGAAGGTGTTGAGATAACTCCAGACAGCTTCTGCAGAAAGGACTTGAAGCAATCCCGCATAAATACCTAACGGACAATGTCCGGTAAGGATACCTACCAAATTCGACAGTTTGGGCTCTGTTACCCTCAGAATTTTCCTCGAGCTCCTCCGAAAGAGGTGTTGTGGAAAGGGGAAAGCTATACCTAAGCTGTTGAATAATACAAATTCAAAGAAAAGTTATTCGGTATTGGCTCGGTGAATTCGTTACCAAGAAACATCATCTAAAGACTCCAATGCAAGGGAGTTTCCACACTAGTAATCGGATATCACAAATCTCTAGGAGGGATGGAAAACTTATTCGAAAGCAATGCTATACTTGCTACGGCACTATAAGGGCAACTTGAGGCAATCTCCTTCGAGCCAAACAAGTAAGTTTAGAGAGCAAGATACTATGTAACAAAATCTTTTGTTTAAGTTGCCTTATTGAAAAGTATTAAAAACTGCTAAAACACGAGTAGAAGAGCTTCACATCAAGTGGTTTAGTTAAAGATACTTTCATGAGGAGATTGCGCATTGTATAAATATAATTTGAAATTTATTCACGGAAAATCTAAGCCCGGTACATCCCGTGGTCTCGACAACATTTGATTTCAACACGATGGAGCCCATAACCATACAGCCCGTGAAACCAAAGCTTTACTGCGAAAACGATTTGGTAACCGATTCTTTTCACGCTTCGGACCAAAGAATTAGCCGCCTAGCCAGTGTAACATGACACGTTTAGAGTATACGTGGAAAAACTGATTACTATTGAGGCCTTGAGGGCGAATATTACTCGAGTCATTGGCCAAAGACCGCTCAATGAAAACTTCAGTATGGACCTTATTTGGAATGGACCAATAATTTTGAAATTCAGAATGGACTTTATTTCGAAATTATTTTAAAGAATATTTATTTTGTATGCTAATCAAGATTAAGAATTAAATGATATATTTTTCATTTCATTTAATTTTTGAAAAAGTACCTCTAAATGAATCACCCGATATGTATGTCATGAATAAGTGAATAAAAAGTTCTGATTTTTAACTTTGATTCTACAAAACTAGGCATTTGCAAATTGCCACTTTTTTTTACGTATATAACTCTTTGATGTGAGCTGCCACGCCTTATACAAAAACGGAAACTAACTCAACGTGTGCTACAATTCTAAGAACTGTTTTTAAAATGAAATTTCACACCCGAATTTTAGTACATAAAAGGACTGGAACTGTTGAGTTCCAACTGAATTACAGCCAACTACGATGTACAGAATGCAGAGGTGTGGCCAACATCAGACCCTTAATTGGGGATCAGCTTTTTTGAAGGAATCTGCTGATTTTCTAGCGTAATCGAGGTCATACTGAGGTCATATCGGTATATTAACAAAAAAAAAACTGAGATTGCGTTGGTGATAAACGAAAAAAACCAATAGTCTTCACTGATTGGTAAAGCAAATGCGGAACTCGAAAGAAAAATGGGAAGGAGAAAAAAAAGTTCGCTGAAAGGATTGTAATAAAACTCCGAAATATAGACTGGGCGGCAAAGTGGAAGCAAGACGAATGCAACCGAGCCACAACATATATATATAATTGGCGCGTACACCCTTTTTGGGTGTTTGGCCGAGCTCCTCCTCCTATTTGTGGTGTGCGTCTTGATGTTGTTCCACAAATGCAGGGACCTACTGTTTTAAGCCGACTCCGAACGGCAGATATTTTTATGAGGAGCTTTTTCATGGCAGAAATACATTCGTAGGTTTGACATTGCCTGCCGAGGGGCGACCGCCTTTAGAAAAATGTTTTTTATTAATTTTGGTTTCACCGAGATTCGAACCAACGTTCTCTCTGTGAATTGCGAATGGTAGTCACGCACCAACCCATTCGGATACGGTGCCGCATGCATCAGCTAAAAAAGCGGGTTTGACCTTTTGCAGGGGGGTGTCTGCATTTACGAACAGACGACAAGCACGAATGCCTGAGGCAAGCCACAAGACGGGCTCAGACTGATATCAAGCAACGATATTGCAACTTTCCGATGCCCTATAAGTCACAAAGTTGTAATGGAGGTATTGATAAGATATAACCCCCCACGCAACTAGGAGAGGAACCTAGACACAGGTACCTGGGGTCGGAAGTTACTCTCATATGGTAATCTATCAATCTTGCATCTAAATGTGAATTGAAATACAATAGTGATATGCCCTTCCTGTCGCTTATATTTATAATCCTATAGAAAATAAAAATTTCCTTTTTGAACACCCTATATTACTTAGATATTCACACCATAAAAATGCACTTGCTCTAACCGTCAAGAACCGCTTGATGTCGTTAACGTTAAGTGTAAAATGAGAAGATTCGTCTCTAGGAAAACACATCCATGGCATTATATCAGCAACAGCAAAAATGGAAGCAAGCAAATAAACAAACATTGCACTTTGTTTGCCTTGGAACAATAAACGGCGATAGTTTTATCCAAGCAACTCAAATTCAGCTGCAACACACACTTGATTTGCCTTCATTCAAACTGGACTTTTTTTAATTTACTTTTGTCAGTGGGTGTTTGTTTTGTTGTATTTAGTTTCATGTTTCTTTGCTTTTGATGCTTGTTTGTTGTTTGTTGCTACTAATTGTTGCTTTTGTAGTTGCTGTCATGTCGATATTCATATAGCAAATATTTTGCTCTGGGTGATCAGCAGACGAGAATGAAAGATAAATATTTTGTTTATATATGGATTTTATTAATTTTATTTTATTTTTTTTTTTTTTTAATCTTTTTTTTTTAGTCAACCATAACCTAAGTTATTTTTACAATGTTTTACCCTAACTAGAATAAACTACCTATGTACCTTAAATTATTAAATATAAAGCGATAGTAGAAGTGGTGGAAGGAGTCTTAGAGACACGTGACAAAAACAGTGGTAATAGTAGTGGTTAAGTAACAGAAGAGAATATACGAATATAGAGAAAATAAGGTTGAAGATTAAGGTAGAGTATAGTCTTTGATTGGGAAAGGAAAGAAGCAATTCATGTCTGAAGTGCAAAGTTCTCTTTATACTGCTAAGTTTAAGAGGTAAAGTAGCCGTCGTAGACGAATGGGTAAGTGCATGAATACCAGGTTCGAGTCTTTGAGCATGAAAAACCAAATGAAAAATAAGAGGAGGAGCTCGGCGAAACATCAAATAAAGGGTAGATACACTCAAATGGGAAGGTTTGGAAACCTGAAATATCGGGGCTCCTGAATAGTAATGAACTTCTGAAATAACACTCAACATTCAAGCTTTAGCAAAACCTCAAAAGGTACAGATGTAATTTGCTTGAGTTGAAAAATTCCTTCCATCCAAGAATTGAAACGGACTTGTTTATCGATGGATATATTTGCCCGTTAAGATGATTTGCTCTCATTGGATACCGCATAACTTACCAGTTGCCAAAAAACTATTCGAGTCGTCTAGTGTAAGGAAACATTGAAGAAATTTATTTGCAGTCATTCAAAGAACGTCTATAATATCGCCCCTACATACTTATACCTTTAAACCTAAGGAAGATCCCGTAATCCAATTGCCTGATGAGGGACTACCTAATTCACAAGCGCCTTCGCGAGAAGACAGTCCTCGTGGCGCTTTATTTATCTGTCAGAAAAAAAGTGTAGCTTCTTCTTGATTGACTCACTTTTGCGATTTTGGCCGAGTTTAACAAAGCGCACCAGTCGTTTCTTTCTTGTGCTAACCGGTGCCAGTTGAGCACACCAAGTGAAGCCAAGTCCTTTTCCACCTGATCTTTCCAACGCAGAGGAGGCCTTCCTCTTCCTCTGCTACCAGAAATGTTGTTCCATTGCTCGTGTATGCCAGATTGTTAGATAGCACTCTCCGAGAGCAGGTGTGAGGGTCGAGTGACGTATTTGGGCTGCAACAAGGTAATAATCCGAGTCCCAGTCGATGTTTTGCCGTCGAGTCGTACGTACATCTAAAACACTAGAAGCGTTTTTTCCATCTATCGCCACATGGCCGATTTGGTTCCGCGTTTTTCGATCAGGAGACAGCCACGTAGCTTGGTGTGTTCTTTTATGCTGGAATGTGGTGCTGCAGACTACCATGTTTCGAGTCCCGGCGAAGTCGATCGGCCTCTGTCCGTTACCGGATATTTCGTTGTGGAGGCTAAATTTCCAGACTGTAGGACGGAAAATTCCCTCCTTGCCCACCCTGGCGTTGAAGTCGCCAAGCACGATTTTTATATCGTTGCGAGGGCAGCGCTCATGGGAACGCTTCAAGCGCTCATAGAAAGAATCTTTGGTCGCATCGTCCTTCTCTTCCATTGGGGCGTGGACGGAAATTAGCGAGATGTTAAAAAACGGGCTTTGATGCGGATTATTGTGAGACGCTCATCCATCGCAGTGAACTACAGTACTTAGCGACGAAGACTCTTTCCCACAACAAATCGGACACAGAATTTGCGCTCCTTTACATGGCAGCTGTAGTAGACGTCGCAAGGTCCTATGTTTTTCTTACCTTGCCTCGTCCATCGCATCTCTTGGATGGCAGTGATGTCAGCCTTTACTCTCACGAAGACATCAACCAGCCGGGTAGAGGCACCTTCACCATTAAGAGACCGGACATTCCAGGTGCATGCCCTCAAATCATATTCCTTATTTCGTTTGCAGAGGTCGTCATCAGAATAAGCAATTCCCATCCAAGTTTTTTTGTCGTTTTCATTGGGTGGAATTTTTACGCGGCGGGCCCCAAACCCAGCGCACAACCAGATATCTCACATTAGCTCGTTCTCGAATGAATGTTCGGAAGCTACACAGTGGATACTTGGGTGAAGCCCGGAAGTTATGAGCTGATTGCACCATAAGCAAAAAGTGTAGATAGAGGGCAACAATGAAATGTTGTTGGCAACGTCTAGGAGGATCGATCAGCTAGACTTATACTACTTAGGACCGATTTGATAATTGCAAGGTGCAATACACGAAACTACAGACTTGTTGAAAAACCTCACATAGTAGAACAGCCACACTGTGACTTAAGAGGATTATTAAACTGTTATGAGGCTTAACCCAATTCTCTTAAATCAGTTTCTATTCGATTTCTACTAAAGAATCACGCCAGAAGACACTTTGTAGAAACTGTGCAACGTTCTTAACACATCAGGAGCAATTTATTGGAGTTTAGAGAAGATATTCAGCAAAAGCGTACGCAAACCGCTGCACCCAATACACGACTGACAGGCAATGAAAAAATCTCTTCAAGAAGCAATTAACAGGTTTCCAAGCTCTCGTCATATGAATGTCGTAATCGAGGACTAACCATCATCTTGCGCAGACCAAGAGCACGAGTTGCATGGGCCCGAATTAAGTGGTACAATTACGTTCTACTTATTCAGAAAAGAGACTGATAGATACTTTTGTGTTTGGTACTCAACATAAAACCATCTTATATTTCGTAGGACAACTGGGTCTGCATGAAGTTCTGCGAGTAGTAAATGGCATAATCGGCCATATGGCTAAAGTCACTTTTAGGGTTGAAGAACTCTCAACCATGTCTTCAACTCCGCTCTATACCATCTAAGATTTTATAAGGGTCTGGTGCAGTTCTGTTGAAGGGCACAATAAAACTTTTAGTCAAAGTACAAATCTCCCTTTCACGTATGAAGATCAAAAAAGGTGGTCTAATTTTTTCTAAGAAAATTCATTCTCACTTTCAAAATTAATACAAACATAAATAAGTATTTATTATGCATAATTATGTGTGTTTTCATGAGTATTCTCTAAAGCGACTCCAATCTTCATACCATCAAGGTCTAAGTATGATTTTTCTACGAAGTAACTTCCCTCCGTGTGAACTATTCCACTCAGAAGAGCAGCTTTGCGGTGTTCTTCATCTGCTTCAAGAAATCAAATCATTATTTTTCCACCAACGCTTTCAATGCCAACAAACCAAGCGAATCATCCACACACAGGCAAACAATTGGCGAGTCAGCAAAACAATCAGAAACACAACAAAAGCAAACAAACAATCGAACAGTCAGTTCATTGGCGTTTCGTCACGTTCTTGCAACGTGTGTTTTCATTTAAAACGGCACAAAAACTCATAACTCATAAATGCGGCGGCATAAAGCACCAAAACGGCTGAACGAAGCGACCGTGGTTGCAATCAGACTCAACACACATACACACATGCATAGGTATAGAGAAGAGTAAGTGGCGACCAACAATGCCACCAGGCAACCAACGCTGCAGCAGCATCGCAATTATGCGCGTTCAACGCTGACCATTTTTTGAAGGCTGGCAACAGCAAAAGCAACAGCGGCAAAGCGAAACGTGCAACGAATTACTATGCAGCTGATTTATAAGTACGAATATTTGACCAACCGCGCGTACAACGTTTTCCCATTCGAACAATGAAATCTTCTACAAAATAGCATAAAATTGAATTGTAAATTGAGCGCACGTTCGTTCCTCTGGTTCTACCTCTGCCCTCGTTCAACTCATTTGCGAGTACTCTTTCTGTGCTGCATTTAAGCTGGGACATTTAGCATAAAGAAACGATTCTATTCATGAGCGGCTTATTATAAACATACATACATACATGCAAGTATGTATGTGTAAGCCGACTGTGTGTGTGGGTGTTGTGGATGCTACAATAAAATTGGCTACTCACGGCGGTAATGCACATCAACAGATGTATGCAGCAGTACCGGGTGGCTCAAGTATTTTCTATATTTTCTAAGTATGGTATTTCAGCTCTGTTGCGAAAAAAGTTGACTGTCAGTCGCATCATTTTGTACTACAAATCAAGTGTGCTAAATTTCACTGCAGTAAAGAGAATTTGTTTTCAAACGAGGAGTTTGTAATCAAGGTTTTCTTACATACGCCTTTCAGCACACTCGTACGAGGTGTGTTCAAAAAGTATCGCATACGGTATATACAAATGCTTTTTTCGAATATACTATAAGAGTCAAATGGTAATATTTTCTTTCAAATCTGAGTAGCAAATTTTAACGAGGGTAAAGCCATTCTACAAGGCCTCTTTCGTAATCCCCTTTTCGGTACTAACGTCCATATCTGACTTGTGCTGATTTATCGCTAAGGCAAAGTCAAATCAAAAATCTGAGTGGAGCTTGGCACACAGCCAACATACACACAAAGAGCAATTTTTAGAAAATCAATTGAAATCGAAAAACAATGAATTTTCAAGATTTTAAGATCAATAAGAAATTATCAATACTTTTGATTGTTGTAATTAGCTAATTGTTAGCTAATAGTAAATACTCTAAAATTTTATAGTAAAAAATATTACTACAATCGATAGAGTCATTTTTGATTTTTTCTAGTTCGAAAATTAATTTTATGACTTTTCGACACATTTTGGCTTATAGACCAAACTCTTTTGTAAATTTATGTAATTTGTATACAGAGAAAACCTTGCAAGAGATATTACCTGCAAAATATATTAGGTTACATACAAACATATTTTTGGAATTTTTTTATAAGTCCTATAATGATATTATGAGAATAATTCGACCCATAAGCTTACTACTGGCTTCAACACTTGTGAGGTGGTAAACAAAACAAGAAACAAAACATTTTCGAGAAATGAGAAATAATGTAAGTGTCTCAAGTGGTCAAAACGTGAATTTAAGCTTTAAAAGAAGTTTTCTCGAAACTACTTTCTTTGACCTGGTTGACATGTCTCGGCCAAAGGATTGGTCTAATTTGGTAGAATGTTTCCAGTTTCTAAAACATGAACTGCGATTATAATTTTTATTGATATTTAACGGGTTTTTTAGCCCATAATTGCTAAAAAAAAAATAAAGTTTCAAAATGTGAGATTCGCCATTTTGAACTTTTTTTTGGGGATTTTCAGCCTCATGACTCATGTTGAAGTGACAAGATTACTATTTGCTAGTAGCTATTTTTTTCTTTTCAAAACATAGAAACTCGAGGTGTGTTGTTAACCGCTGGATTTATTATTTCTAAAAAAACAAAATAAAAATACAAATTAAAATTACAAAAATTCGTATAGCACTTTAAGTACCCAAGTATAAAAAGCTCCATTCCATAAAATACATTATAATATTAACCCCAATTCTTAGGCAAAAAACGAAAATTTGAAGATTAACTTTTGTCGGAAGATATGCACTAGAAATCGACCCTGCAAGCAATTTAAACAGTTAACAATTTGTGCCGTCGCCGTAGCCGGAAGGGCGTAAGTTCGAATCTCCGTGCATGAAATACCAAAATAATACAGAAAGTTATTCTTAATAGCGGGCGCCACTCGGCACTCAATAGCAATCACTAAATCCACCGCAAACCTCTTCACCACCTAGTCAAAGAAGGTCATTCATTACCTTTCTTTTCCCTTCTTATAGTTTGCTCTCCTTTTCAGCGCACACAACCACAATTGCTACTAACGTTCAAAACCGCAACAACGTCCTCAAATCGCTACCCGGCAGTACTTGGGGCAAAGACAAAGGAATGTTGCTGGCAATATTGAAAGCAATTAGCTGGCCGGTTCTGAGTTATGCTGCGCTTGTCTGGTCGCCTGGAACTAGTGAGTTGCAGTGGATTAAACTTTAGACATGCTCAAATACTGCTATCAGGACAGCCTCGGAATGTCTCTTGTGGGGGGACACAACACAGGTCTAGGAGCATAATAAAATGCTCAGCAAGCAGTTTCTACTTGAGTGCTATCGATGGTTTTACCGCTGTAGACACCTGCTAGAACCTGAGCCGCCTCCCAAGTACGTTAGGACACATCTCTTCAACTATTCTGACGAGATCCAGGACAAAACGAACGTACAACGACTGGACCGGACAGTATTTAGGTAGACACTGAATGGCATTCATCGGGAGACACTTATCACCTTCCTAAACTCACAACTTTTGAATACCGTCTTACCGCCATCTATTGAAGATGAAGAGCTTACCCAAGAGATCTACCTACCTACCTATACAGAACTGACCCCCACGTACGCAACATATGCCCGGCATTTTAGGCACTCTGCATGATACTCACCATTCACATGCCCTCTCAACCCCATTCACCTATCACTCCTCTCGCACTGAACCCAACCTGTCGAAACACAAAGTTTCCTGGGCCTACCGTTAGATGAGCTAGACGAAGACGGCCGGTAACTGCATTGCACTGATAGGGTTTAGTAAGCTGGTACAACAATAACAATGCAATGGCAATCCCCCGAGTGTATTTCTGCCATGAAAAAACTTTTCATAAAAAACCGTCTGCCAATCGGAGTCAACGTAAAATTGTAGGTCCCTGCATTTATGGAAACATTTCAAAACGCACGCCTCCTATTTGTGGCGTGCGTTTTGAAATGGTGCTCAACGAAATACCCAAAAAACGTCAATAAGAAAAAATAGAGATGTGCTACTATGAAGCCAACTGAGGCGGCCTCATGCAAGAAATCGTAATTCATGATTAAGGTAAATGTTTATTCCTGCTAACAGATCCCTTAAAGATTTAACAAAATAAATTCATATTTTTGCATTTCTCACCAATTGTAAAAATGAACACTCATTTGTGCCACCCGGTATATGGAAAAAATGTATGTACATAGCAAAGGCACTTATGCGCATAGCAAAAGTGTGCATTATTGTTGCACGCCGCCAACCAGCGATCGTGTTGGATCGCAGTTCCGGCTCATGTTACCAAGCGTAGTTGCTTTGTAGTGTTTCTTCTTTTCTTTTTTTAGCGCAGCGTTAAATGTTCTACGTCTGCATGCCCATCTGCGCAACTACTTACTTCTGCAATCTCATTTAGCCGTTCTCCTTAAGCAGTTTGCCTTCATGTTTTTGCCTCCCACACTTCTCGCCACGCTGACATTCTTTGAATGCATGACTCCATCATCGCTAATAGCTTCATCTGTTGTCATCATTTTAAAGCCGCCAAGCTGAATCAGATTCAATGGTTTCTTTTACTATTACTTTCCGCTGACTTTAATGTTTTGTTATTTACAGTAAACATGATCTTTTTTCGCTTTTTATTACTTATTCAATCCCCCTCTGTTTGCTTATTCATGGCTACTGCTATACGCATGGCTTATTTGCCAGCCGCTCTCACATTTTACCTCACTTCCTCAACTAACGACTTGCTTCGGTTTTTTTCTGCGATGCTGTTCAGTGACCATTTAAATTCATTGCGGCTAATACTACATATAGAAGCGCTGAAACCTTGGCCCATTATGATCTCCGCTTTCGTCTTCGCCAGCTCAATCTACTTCTCGCCTTGACTACCTTTAACTGGCCCAATTGTACGGCGTAAACATTGGCGCTGTTCACACAAAAAAAAAAAATAATAATAAGAAGAAATAGGAAAAGCTAAGCAGCCAGCGCACAGCATTCACCAGGCCACCCAGGCCTCCTTGGTCTTATGGTCACTGTCACCAACGTTGTTGTCCACCGCAGCTCTGTTGGCATGTCGTCTGCCCCATTCATGCCACTACTGAAGCGCGCTCGCGTTTACTGCCTATTATCTTTTTACTGTAGTTGCTACAGCTAAACATTTTTTCCTTGTACATTTCGTTTATTTTTGTTTCGTTTTTGTTGCTCGCTCCAGTTGCTGTTATCTTGAAAACCTATTTTATTCTATCTATACCATTTGTTGGCGCCTCAATAGCCACTCAGTCTCAACGGGCAGCTGTTAAGGCATTCAGTACATTTGTGCAGCAGCGACCCATCAGATTTTGTGTGACTTCCACTTTTCAGCCTCTGAGTGGCTCAATCTACGCGTACTTTAACGATGTCCCTAAACTGATACAAATATCCTCGGCACACTTCAGGCCGTTAGGGGTTTTGTCTTAGCTACCCTCAACTCTCGCCACTATTTCCGCTCAACCAACCATAGCGGCGGTGTGCTTAAAATATGCACCCCACCAAAATTTTCTGCTTTTAATTTGTTGTTATTTCTTTTGGACTTTGCCTTCCTTTTTTGATTTTTTTGTTTTTTGATTTGACCATTTTAGTGCTGATAACTGCTGCTCGCCGCTGTATAAAATTTTATGTGACCTCCACTCTTTGCCTGGTGTCCTATTTTTTGCGCTATTTTTCCCTCTTGTAATTTTTTCCATTTATTTTTTGGTTTATTTTGCCTATAATCACATGGCTTATATGCCACAAATTCCTACATACTTACATGTACATGTACGTTTGTATGCGTGCTCATACCGAGCTTCACATGTTGTTATGCCTCGCGTTCCCAGCATCAGCTCATTGAATCGGAATCTGTTCGCTTGGTCAAACCGATAAATTGCTCTTTATGCATTAATTTTATTTGTAATTTTTACAAATTGCTTTTCTGTTTTTTTGTTGATATTTTTTATGATTTTATAAATTGGCATTAATGAGTGGTCCTGCATAAATTTTCAAGTGAGTAAAGTGGGTGAATTTATTATATGAAATATTCGCTTGTTTTTTAGTACATCTGAAAAAGAATTTGCGGCTAATTTTATCTTGATTGTGATTTTGTTATGATTTTATTTCAATGCGTCTACTAGAACGAGTTTCCATAGATAAGCTATTGATTGAGTTATCATAATTTGCTTACGCAGACATTTCGTTTCTCAAAAAAAAAATAATTCTATGTTTAGTTGATTTACAGCAAAGCTAGTAGGTCTTAGTTGAAAGCTTTTACGTTTCAAGAGCAAATTGAGTAATGGCCTAGAATAGCTTCGGAGTGATGTCGAACTTACTTTCCTGGCTTCACTTCAGTTGGATTTAATTTTATATGGATTTTAGAATTCAAAGCCAACGCTCTATCGAGAATAGCATCGACTAACTATAGAGTCGTTGAGGCTCGTTGTATGAAATTTCGGAACCAGTTGAAAATGTGGAATAGCGCTAAAGGAGACTTCTTTGACCCCAAATTACTATTAACTCTACTTTGAGTTTTTAATGCTTCGCTTTCATATTCCTCAAAACTGAATTCATGCAAATGCAGTCAATAAAAATATTCACAAATATATAAAGTGGCGCAAAATTGATGAATTGTTAATCAATAACTTTTTCACTGAAGTAAAAGTTGTACTATAACCTGGCACAAAATAAATCATCCAATTTTGGTTTGTTCTGATATAGCAGGATGCGTTACTGCGAAGCCAGCCTAAGCCGCCACATGAGTCAAATTGTGTGCCATAAATAATGGGAAAGTTTGATTGTAAGACATTTTTTCCTTTTTATGTTCGTTCATTTTTTGTTTGAAATCTAAAACTTTGCAATTCTTTAATTCTTGTTCATGTCCAATAACCCACAAACCACTGCCTTTGCGATGGTGTGAAGCGTAAATATCTTAAAAGTTGTGAGAAGAAATTGCCGAACACAAAAGTCTACATGACCACTAAAAAATATTTGTGTGCATATAAAATATATGCACACATGTACACAAACAGTTATACAAGTGTTTGTGTATGTTTGTTGGTGTGAACAAATGCACTTCGCATGCATTGACAGTTAAAGCCATTCTCTTTATTGGCTGCCAATGTCAACAGCTCCAGTGAAAGATTTAGCCATAGGAGGGAGAAAAACAAAAATAAAAGGCAAAAGTACAATTAAGCAAAAAGTGAATGCAAGTAAAGTGTTATTTTCGTAATTAAAGAATAAATTGGAGCGCACAAGATGTTGGTGAGCGGCAATGATGTTCTAGCGTCCATGAAAGGCAACAAAAAGAATAAACAAATACAAAAAAAAAAATTGGAGCAACGAGTTTGCAGAAAAAGCAGTTTGCGCCATTTAAGCCAAAAAACTAACACAAATTGACAGGCATTGGCACAAATGGACCAGCAGTAAAATACAAAGAGTACACAATCGCTCTTACACATGCACATATGTAGTATGTATGGATGTACATATATGTGTGCACAAACAAACAAACGTAGAGCTATCAATAAGCACTTGAACGACACTAAGCAGCAACTAATAGTGCTAACAAAAGGCGCCAAATGAGAATACAATCGGAAAGGCATTGACAGCAGCAGCAACAGCAATAGAAAAGATAACAACAACAAATAGCAGGGGAAAAGTAAATAAAACCCTATTCGACAAACAAAAGTTCTGATGCATTTTGAAAGCTGACCACAATTTTTCTAGACTCATTTAGGTATTAAACGCAGTACTTTTTTATTGTTGTAAAATGTGGTTCATAATTATAGCGCGGGGATTTAATGAATGCTCGACATTTTTTTGTACATAAGCGAATGCATGTCAAGTGATGCAACTTTTTGGAAATTATTAATGAAACTGAAAAAAATTAAAAAACATATTTTTTCAATCTTTAAAATTTTGGTATAGCGTTTTTGGAGTAAAAAAGTTTAGTTTTTTACTAAGTTTTTGAGATGAATCATACTTAAAACAATTTTGAAAAAAAAAAAATGTCTTTCTTCTTAAACTTTTATAATTTTTTTTTAATTTGTTGGAATAAAATATACTTAATAAAATTTTCGCAAAAATCTTCCAAAAATCTTCGAACTTTTTTTAAACATTATTTTCTTTCTTTTTACGTTCTTATTATTTTTTTTTTATTTTTTTGGGAAAAAACATACTTAAAATCATTTTCGAAAAAATGTTCGAAACTATTTTTTTCCTTACATTTTTTTTTTGATTTTCAAAAGCCACCTCCCTTGAGGTTATTTTCCTATATTTTGTTTGTTAATAGCTGAGGCTACCCTCAGTAATGTCTGCATGCTTCATAATGGTGTTCCTATAACTTCTCGAGCTATATTCAAATACATACAGTGACTCTGTGAAAATTTCGGGCAAAATATTGCTTAGAAGTAAACTGAAAAGATTTTTGAAAAATTTTTTGCTTACATTCTCGAAAAACAGATGTCAGATTTTTCATCATGCAACCGTTTCTTTGTTTTTTAATTTCATATCTTTTTTTTAATTTTTTGGGATAAAAGATACAATTTTTTCTTTTTAATTTTAAAAATGTTTCTTAAAATTTTTTTTGTCAGTCAATTTTTTAAAAGTTTTTTTATAATATTTTGTTTTTTTTTTTTTGAATTTTATATTTCTAAATTTAAATAAAACATACCTTAAAAAATTTTCGAAAAAATATTTTTCTTCAATTTTTTTCCATAAATATTTGTAAAATATATCGGCTTAAAAATATGTCGATTTTAAATATATCGATTTAACAAATATAACGATTTTAAAAATATATCAATATTAAATATATCGGTTTTAAAGTATATCGATTTTAGAAATGTATCGATTTTAAAAATGTATCGATTTTTTAAATATATTGATATTAAACATACCGCTTTTAAAAATATATTGATATATATCGATTTTGTGTCGGATAAAATGATTTTATTGAACTAACATTTAAGAAGTAATGTTTGAAATTCATTAGTTTTTTGCGAAATGGACTCGAAAAAGTGAACCTAATTACTCAATAAATATTCTGTGAACTTTTAGCGATATCAAATTAACACTTCTAACAAGTCGTAAGATCAAATATTCAGCTCCTGCAAGTGACAAACATTTTCCGGATAAAGTTCGCCCTTCTGGGGACCAGTATTCCTGAGGACCTCAAGATTTCTTTCTCAATATATCTTATTTATTATAATTAATATTCTATAACTTAAATTTTTCTGTACTCCCACTTGTGAACAAAAATATTGAATTGATAACCTCCTTTTTTGAAAGTGTTTAAAGAGATAAAGTACGAAGAAGAACTTGTTCTAGGAACAAAAAGTAGCAGCAGCAAGTAGAAGAAATAGCATAGATAATAGTTTGCACAAAGGTGGCGAAAGATATACCTACAAGTACTTTATGTAGAGGAGAGTACGAGTATTATACGAGGGGAACTGGGAAAGTGACTGAAGTCAGTAGTCAAACTGTGTCAATGCCTGTGAACTGGAACTGCCGAGATGGTATGCTCCCATTGTTTTGGGGCACGTTTGTAAATAAGTATTTATGCTTGTATGTATGTATGTATGCATGTATATGAATATGTAAGTTTGTTTGTGTGTATGTAAGTCTGCTTTTAACTAAGTGTTACGCCACAGTGCGCTGCATTTATTTTCGTTAGATTAAAAGGGACTTAACACGCTTTTCCATTTCAACACTTCAATGCGCTGCACTTTGCGCTCTTCGCTTTGCAGCATTTTTCGTGATTCGACTGTAATTTTAGCATTTGATTTAGTTGTGTTTTTCTCCTATTTTCCGTCATGTAGTAAAATCTTGTTTTGGATAATGTATTGCATTTCTTACTTACATACATACACATACATATCTACCTATGGCGCACACATTTTTAATTCTAATAAGCTTTCCTTTTTACTGTTAATTTATTTATGTTAGTGCACTTGTTATTTTTTCTGTATTCTGATTAAGTAATTACTCACTTGGCTTTTTTTTCAGTAGTAACTAGTGAAAGTATTTGTGAAATATAATGACACCTTTGAAGCTTTTAGACTTCTAAGAGATATTTACAGCAATCCCTTCTGTGATCCGATTTAGTTCAAACTCTCAAAATGCCTACCTGTACAACAATTATACTGAGAAAATATGTGCTCGATAAATAATATTGCGACCGATATTTGCCGATAAATCATACTTATGCCCCGATCGGTTCATACTCGAACATATGCGAAATAAAAATGTTTTTGAAAAAAATAGATCTACCCGCTAGGTGACGCTGTAGCCTAAGCACTCCGAAGAATCGTATAAATGGTTCAATTTTACGCATATTTTTTCTATTGTTCACTCCACTCGGGAGAGGGAGAGGGTAGGTGATTAGCCTGCCGCTACCAGTCGTAAGTAGTGGGAATGCCCACCTGTCGTTGCTTAGAAACAACACCTTCTTACTGCTTGAAGCGCCATCTGTTTTTCACATTTTTCTGGCAGAAGGATCACAAAGATGGCTGAGGACTTTGCTAAATTTTGTGTATCTGCACTATTACCGCGATTGCCCGTTTCCTCTTGCTGGCGCCACTGATGCAATGTGTAACTCTGTGGTTTTATTTGTTATTTTTCTTGTTTTAGCAGCCACAATGCAAGTAATTCGCTGGCTTTTGTGCAGGAGTAAGGATTGGAAGGATAAGGTTGTTGGGGTTGTGGAATCAACTTTTTTTTGTTTTTTTTTTTATAGAAACTAGGAAAGTAGGTAAGTTTGGAAAAGTGCGAGGACTGTGCTTTACGTGGGATTCGAGCCCACAACCTCTGAGATGGCTGGCTGGTACACTTACGCTAGACTACCGATGCCGCTGCATTTTTTATACCTCCTTTATTCTTTCTTTCTTTATTTAGGTCAACGGTAACAACCTCCTTCTGTTCTTTCGGGCTCCTTCTGTTTGTTGGAGCGCACTCCCTGAGAGCAGGAGTGAGAGTCGAGTGGCGAATCTGCTGTCTGTCTGTAGTGATTGTAACTTTTCGATTTTGAACATTCTCTGCCTAGTTAGATGTACGTTTTTTGCTGTACAGAGTCATGTGCGCATCTTGGCCGCAATAAGGTAATGATCCGAGTCGATGTTGGGTCCTCGGATTGTGCTTACATCCAAAACACTAAAAGCGTGCCTTCCATTTATCGCCACATGATCGATCTGGTTTCGTATTTTTCGATCAAGAGACGGCCACGCAGCTTGGTGTATCTTCTTATACTGGAATCTGGTGTAAAGACTACCATGTTTTAAGCTCTGGCGAAGTCGTTTCGTTGTGCAGCCTGACTTTTACGACTATGGGACCAAAAATTTCCTCCTTAACCACCCTGGCACCCACCCTGACTTACAGAACTACTTAACAGAAACTTAAGATGTAAAATTAAGTAGATAATTAATTCGATAAATAAAAATCTCAATAAGTAACTTAAACGGAGACCTTGACATCGCAAAATTCGAAATGATCAAAACTTCTAGAAAGTCGATTAAACTCTTCAAGTCGTCTCGTAAGTGGGACGAAATTGAGGTAATTGGAACTTGAACATAAAATGGATTATAAGAGCGAAGTACTCTATTAGGAACCTCGTCTTCTGGATTGACGCGATAACCGCTTATGAGATTTTGGGGAGTTTAGCTGGTGGTCTTGCGAATTTTCTCCATGTAAGAAATTGGTATCGCATTCAGGCTGATAGGTACCTCATTATGAAAAGCAAATACTCAAATTTTTTAATATTCGTTTCGTTTCGTCCAAGCTGCGCTTTGTTCATGTTTTGTTGGTGCTAGGGAAGTCTTAACGAACGAAAATTACTGAGAGTGAGTTTGAAAGAAGAAAAAAAAGCGGGTATTAACACAATTCTGATTGCACGCTTGCGTCAGAACACGAGTACAAATTATTCACGTAACTGTTCGTTGCTTATACAGAATGCCGCTGTAAGTGTGCAATAAGCGTAAGAGCGGCGAAATGACAAAATAATTTCAGTGAGATATTCTAGCGTAAAGAGTAAGGATTAAATATTTCAGTATACGCTTTCTGCTAAAGTAACACTCAGGCAGTGAAATTAAAGAAGAACAACAATTATGAAGGAAAATCCAGTGTGTTGGAGAAATGCTAGAAGAAATAGTTTTAATTTCTTAAACAAAAAAAGAAAAAATACAAAGGGTAATTAGCACAACACCGAAAAGCTAGTTTGGAATATAGAAAAATACAATTTTGGGCGGCTAAAAAAAATTAGGCACTGATACACAAATATGTAAGTGAAAAACAACGGCAAATATGAAAATAAGCTGATATAACGGTAATACGAGGACCGAACAATACCATCAAACAATGGAATAGCGCCTATGTACATATGCATGTATGTATTTAGGAGCATTAAGGAAGCAACAAAGAAGTAAGAAAATCAGATAAATACAAAAATGAGTAGCTAATTGAAAAATAATACTTTTAGAGCTAATTTGTGGACTTAATGTCATTTTTTGTGAGCCAGAATGAAATTTCAGTTTATGAAGAAATCAAGCGACGTTAGGACAGCGAAGGTATATACCGTAATTGTTTGATCAGGAGCTTTCATTAATCATAAAGACTATTTCATAACTCAGCTATTGTAAATCAATCAGAATTATAATTTGTAGAAATCATTAGCAAGTCTTTCTGACGGTCTTTGAGCCTTGTGGCCTCAAAAAATAATAACAATTTTGATTAATTCCCATTGGAAAATTAATGATAAATGAATTACTACACTGAATTCGGACCAACAATAACTAAGAGACTGTGGAGCTCACCTTTGGAAAATTGTGACCGTTTTCGAAGGTATATTATCGTTTAATACGCAACTAAAAGACAAATTTGAAGTGTCTTAGAAAAACTTAATTATTCCGCAACTTTTCGTAACATTTAGCATCAATCAAATTTAACTCAAATACTCGTATATAGAGTACGAAAACTCGGCATACGAGTTAAAGGAAATTGAGAAATAAGTAGTTAAATATTAAAACGGGCGGAAACATCGCCCCGTTTTAGTTGGAGATACGTAGACAAAACCGAGCACACCCAACAGGCTAGAATCAGTTAAGTTAGATTAAGGTTCAGAAACTAACTCTTAGACTTAAAGGTACTTCTAAGCGATCCAGTAAATAAAACCATGTAACTATGAAAAAAAACTATTTTTGAAATAAAAATCTCGACCGGATAATAGCCGCTTTTTTGACCCTATAAAACCAGAAGAAGTTTATTTAACTTGTGCTTTAGATTTTTTTTTTTTTTTGTCGGGGTAGACTAGCAAGTACCGCACTCAGACAACATTAAGTCCATTGTACTGCACTCCGGATCCTTTCCACTTTTCTTTAAATCTACCCGATCTCCGAAGAAGTCTGAGCAGATCTTGTCGTGCTTGATTCTAGCAGAAATCCGGGCACACGCCCAGAAAGTGGTCCGCTCTCTCATCCTACTCTTCACATGCTAGGCAGAGCACACTGCCTGAGATGCCTACCCTTTCGATGTGCTTCGCCGATAGAAAGTGGCCCGTCACCAGTCGAACCAACTGCCTACAGTCACTTCTGCCGAATAACAGGAGGATCTGTGGCAGTCAATCGGACATGACAGGTAACATCAATTCTGTCCATCTGCAGCCTCTTTCAGCTTTGTGTTTGTAAATCCAAATGTTTTCTATTGACAAAATATGTAAGTAATCAGCCAAATTAGCATATTCCATTTATTTTTCAAACCATCCTTTGTTTAGTCAGCCATCAACGAAAAGCATCCGCTTGCAAAAAATTCAAGCAGCAAAATTCACTTGCTTTTGGTGTCCATATTTCTATGTTCGCAGCTGCATACACAGCGCCAACACAAGCCGTCTGCCTCATTAAATAAATCTTAATTTTAGGCTTAATAGCCGTAATCACCCAACCCGGTGACGCTTCGTTTGACAGGTCAGAGCGAATAGCGCAAGACAAATTGTGTGACAAGCGAACAATAATTTTCCACACAACTGTCAACATACGTCAAAAAATGCATACACACACATATACACATACAGGAGGTAGGCATTGTAAGATCAGAAATCTCTTAAGGTATGCAGGCTTAACGTTAACAGTTATTCCATTTAGACTACAAAGCAATCGTCAACTTCACCGTCGAATAGCTGGAATTTGCTGTTGCTCACACAGAGTCGGGTTTCTTTACCAATTGTGCCGGTTTAGTTTAACTCTCTTTGTTGCTTTGTTTGCTCTCAACTCTCAATACAGACGTTTTACGTTTGCTTTTAAAATGCTCTTTTTCTGTGGCTGCCAATTTCACTGACTTCTATTGTGGTCAGCGCGTCAGTCAAAAATCAATTAAGCGTCAAATTAGTGACAGCCTAATGGCGTACACGATTGGCGCGCACAAAAACCACAGCCACGCGCTTTGTGCTCTCACAATAATGGGAATGGACGTTTTTTGGAGTCACAAAAAAAGAGATAAGAAATCGTAAATTACTGGTACTTAGAGTTTCAAGAAATTAGATTTCACAAATTGTTGAATAAATAAGATATTTTTAATGGATTTTTGATTGAAGCCTATTTATGGATTTTTAATTATGGGATCATTGGAATTCAGAGTACAGAAAAACTGATAATAAATGAATCATGTCAAATGAAAAATAAATAAAGAAATTAGCGGAAATACTGATGTTTAGACGCATATAGCAGGGGACCAAACTAATAGCAACAAATGAGGACAGACACTGGCGAAGAAGAAAAAATTAATAAATTGGGAGATATACGGGGCATGAAGTTTACTGTAATATTTGTACATTATACAGTACCAGTTTATAGCAAACAAACTTCACCTTACACCTTCGAATCAAAAGTATTTTTGCAGATTTTTACAGGTAAATTTTGAAAAAAAAATGTCGTTGTCGAAAGTAGGGATTGCCTTCTCATTTTTTTTTTGCCACATCTTCGGCATTTACTGGCGGAACTTAAATTGTGATGCCATATAATACGGCGGCCGCCACTTTTTACTTAGCCCCACAAAAATAAAAAAATACAATACAGTTTAAATTCATGTTTTAGACGCTTTGCTTCTCAAACGTTGTTTACTCTGGTTGACATGGACGCCTACTCGTATCTTAGCAGAAATGGCTTAAAAGCAATTCTGGTTTATTTGCAATTTAAAAGATAGATTTTTAAAACATGAAGACACACTCCTTGGTCTTCAAATACTTTTTCCCGATAATACCTCGAGTCTTAAAGATAATTCAGTTCTAAATTTAAAAAAAGTTCATACTTTTTGTAGCGATGGCTTAGAAAGAGATTTTGAGGAAGCTCAAATGGAATAAATTTGGAACGGCTAAAACTGTTTTCAAAACCACTGAACTGTGCCGAAGGGATACACTGCCGAGGAAAATAATTTATTCTAGCAACTCTTTTCATAACAACTTGGAATGAAAGATGATTTTTATTACTAAGTGATTTTATTGAAAACATGTTTAAGAGGTACGATCTCAAAAGAGCGGTTGAATGAGGCAGCATATCTGTATACGAGTATACGGACTAAAACTCCCATGCGCGAAAGAATTGTAGAAAAATTTGATGAAAAAAGTGATGAATTGAAATCAATGTAAGTTTTTCTTAGAAGGTGTGGTAAAGTAGTTGAGCAGTACTCTCTCCAATAGAGAGCGTTGGATATACCAGCAAGATTCCGTTTTAGTTCCAAAAACAAAAACCAACCCGGCAGTGACTAAAAAACAAAGTTCCTGGGATCATAGCCATGAGATTACAGTTTGTAATCCGAATTGGAGAGCATAGCCAGTCGAATATCTCACAAAAATTTGAAGAGCCTCAAACAGTCTTTGGCTCGAGCAGCGGCGAAAATTTCCATGGGAACCGTACGTGCTGCAATAGTTGAATGGCCTAATCGTTTAAAGGCTTGTGTATAAGCAAGTGGTGACCATTTCGAATGCAGATTTAAATTTTTTTATATCTAAAAGGGGCTTCACTTGTAACAGAACTTATGGCAGGACTAAGTAATTTCAGTCTTTATACCTTCAAAATTTTGGAGAAAAATATACATCTTCTGAAGCACATTTTAGGTTCTTTGAAGCATATTTGATATTTGACTCAACATCATATATCATGGACCGAAATTATAATGAGTTTTATAAAATAAAGACAATTAATATAATATTTTATCAGTATTTTAAGATCTTCAAATAGTAATGCAATTTCTAATTTTTTTTTGTGCAAAATATAAATAATTTTTTTGAAGTAATGATTATTTTTGACCTTCTTTGACCAGAATTAATGATTATTTATTAAGTTTTACATTATTTTTCATAAAAATGAATGATTATTTTTTAAGTTTTATTTTTTTGATTGAAAATTTGAGCGTTTTTCTCTCTAACCAAAGCTAACCTCATCTCAAGCCATAAGGAGTCATTTTAAGCTGCTTTAACTCAATCAACCTCAATTCATAGATATAAACAGACAAAAAGTCAAATCTTAACTAGATGGGGACTTGTTGATAAAATTTATTTGTTTATTATTAAACTTGAATAGTTTTTTTGAGGGGCTTTTTCATAGCTGAAATACACTCAGAGGTTTGCCATTGCCTGCCGAGGGGCGACCGCTATTAGAAATATGTTTTTCTTCATTTTGGTGTTTCATCGAGATTCGAGCCTACGTCTCTCTGTGAATTCCGAATAGTAGTCACGCACAAACCCATTCGGCTCCGGCGGCCGCCATTTGTGGGACAACATCAAGACGCACATTACAAATAGAAGGAGAAGCTCAAAAAGGGTTACGCACCAATTATACATGTATATAATAATTTTTTTAATGAAAATATAGTTAATTCTACTTATAAATTTTTCGTATAAATCCAAATTTGAAAATTTATAAATTAAAAAAAAAAAAAATCAAATAATATTTATCGAAATTTCAAACCTTTTAAGTAGAATTTTTAGTAAAACTCCTCTTGAATTTTGTTATAAGAAAGTTTAATTTGAATTGACTAAATTTGACTATTAACTGTTTTGCTTTTGGCTGGCGGTCTTGGGCATTTTCTACATATAACTTAACATTTGTTTCATATGGAAGAGAATACCTACATTCTTATGCGAAACTAATGTACTAGAAATAGGTATAGTCGAATAGTTCATATTTTCTCCTGAAATATAAATGAAAACAACATAGAAATTATGCCATACTCTAATGATTTTATATCAAGCATAAACAATTATATGATTCCATCATATGAACATACATACATAGACACTCCTTCAGACACGTCTCAATATGATTATTGGAAATAACTCGTAAAAGTTCATTTTATGAGTCTCAAAAATATTGTTACAATAAACAGCATTCCATCATTATCGTAATCCCCAATTCATTTTATGCTCAAAGAATAAATATGAAAATAGGATGCCAAGTGATTTCGTTTAATCCGCTTGGAGTGGATGTTAAGGCTCGTATACATACCTATGTACGGCTAGGTATGCACATATGCATGCACTTGTAGACATGTTTGTAGGTATGTAGGAAGGTAAGTAGGCTAATTGGTAGCTATCGCTTATAAGTGTGTGGCAGCCTGATGAGATGACTAATGGAAAAATTTTTATGTCGAACAAAAGTATACTTTGCCATACTAACATAAATGATGAAAATTTCTTTCAATTAGAAACAAAACGGCCTTTCAATCAAGTGGAATATTTCCAACTAAGTTGCTAACGAAATGAATTGGTTTGCGTAGCAATTTTCTAGGAGAGGAGAGTTTTAGTCTGTAGGCATGACGAAGTATTGAAAAGGTATTAAAGATGAATTCAATGGATAAACGGTGTACGATAAACTCAGAGTTATGAATAGTTTAGCAATCAAGCAGCCTGCATTGAATTATAGTATATAGCTTAAAAGCAGAAAGAAAATGAGCTTCATACAAGCAAAGAATTGATAATAATGAATACAAGGTGCACTGAGGAGTATCTTAAGTAAGCAGCAGAAAACTGTAATAGAAAATTGTGTATGGAAAAATTTATTAAAAAATTTTGTATGACAAACTTGTATAAAAACATTTTTTTATTTTATGCAAATATTTGTTATGAAATTTTCACGAAAAACCAATTTTTTTTTATTATAAGTATATTTGCTTATGAAAAATTCTTTAAGGGAATTCATATAAAATATTTTATGAAACAGATTTTTATGAAATTTGTATGAAAATTATTTTTGGAAATTTGTATGGATGAAATTATATGAAAAAAATTTTTTAGAGTTCTTTTTTAATTACAAATTTATGAACTTCGTATTTTTTTCGAATTTTTTTCGAAAAATTTAATAAATTTTTTCATTGATTATTTATTTAAAAATTGATTAAGAATTTTTTTATGAAATAAAAAATTAAAATGTTTTGTATGAAAAAAATTGTATGAAAATTTTTTTTATTAAAAAATGTTATGAAAATATACATTTATGAAATTTGTATGAAAAATTAAAAAAAAAATTTATTATAAGTTTATTTCTTAAGAGAAATTTGCTTATTAAATTAAAATTTTGTTAATTGAACTTATATGAAAAAGTTTATAAAACAAATCAAAAAATTTGTTTTATAAAATTTGTATGAGTTTGTATGAAAATTATTTTTGGAAATTTGTATGTGTGAAATTTATATGAAAAATTTGTTTGAATTTTTTTTTCTTATCTAGAAATGTTTTATGAAATTTGTATGAAACATTTTGAAGCATTAAATTTTTTTAATATTATTATAAAAACGTACATCTACCTACACAAAGAATGATCGACATCGAAAAGCTGCAATCACAACAGACAGCCAGAAGATTCGCCACTCGACTCTCACTCCTGCTCTCGGAGAGCACTGCCCAACACACCGGCATGCGCGAGCAATGGAGCAACATTTCTCGTTCCCTACGTACCGCCGCCGAAGAAGAAATCGGATTCCGGCGAGCCCGAAAAAACAATTGATACGACGAGGAATGTCATGCTGCCGCCGAAAGAAAAGATGCCGCCTATAGAGCCACGCTGCGATCGGGCGCAACGCGAGCCATGTGGGATCGCTACAGAGAGCTGAAAAAGGAAGAGAGACGTATTATCCGACAGAAGAAACGAGAGGCCGAAATACGTGAGTGCGAGGAGCTTGAGATGCTGGCCAATAGGAACAACGCCCGAAAATATTACCAGAAAGTTCGGCGGCTTACAGAAGATTTTAAGACCGGGGCGTTGTCCTGTAAGAACAAATACGGCGATCTGGTGACTGACGTACAGAGCAATCTTAAATTATGGAGCGAACACTTCTCGAACCTGTTAAACGGTGACAGCTGCGCATGTCATAGAGAATGTGAAGATCCCGATACCCCAATCGTTGACAACGGAATTGTCGTTCCGTCACCCGACCATGACGAGGTGAGAATAGCAATATCACGGTTAAAGAACAACAAAGCCGCGGGCGCCGACGGACTGCCGGCTGAGCTATTCAAACATGGCGGCGAGGAGCTGGTAAGGTGCATGCATCAGCTCCTATGCAGAATATGGTCGGATGAAAGCATGCCTGCCGATTGGAATTTAAGTGTGCTCTGCCCAATCCACAAGAAGGGCGATCCTGCAATTTGTGCCAATTACCGCGGGATTAGTCTTCTAAATATCGCCTATAAGGTTCTAGCGAGCGTATTGTGTGAAAGGCTGAAGCCCACCGTCAACCAACTGATTGGACCTTATCAGTGTGGCTTCAGACCTGGAAAGTCTACCATCGACCAAATATTCACAATACGCCAAATCTTGGAAAAGACCCATGAAAGGAGAATCGACACACACCATCTTTTCGTCGACTTCAAAGCTGCATTCGACAGTACGGAAAGGAGTTACCTGTATGCCGCTATGTCTGAATTTGGTATCCCCGCAAAACTAATACGGCTATGTAAGATGACGTTGCTCAACACCAGCAGCGCCGTCAGAATTGGGAAGGACCTCTCCGAGCCGTTTAATACCAAACGAGGTTTCAGACAGGGTGACTCGCTGTCGTGTGACTTCTTTAACCTGATGTTGGAGAGCATCGTACGAGCCGCAGAACTTAATCGCTCAGGCACAATTTTTTATAAGAGCGTACAATTGCTGGCGTATGCCGATGATATTGACATCATCGGCCTTAACAACCGCGCTGTTAGTTCTGCCTTCTCCAAACTGGATAAAGAGGCAAAGCGAATGGGTTTGGTGGTGAACGAGGACAAAACGAAATACCTCCTGTCTTCAAACAAACAGTCGGCGCACTCGCGTATCGGCACCCACGTCACTGTTGACAGTTATAATTTTGAGGTTGTAAAAGACTTCGTGTATTTAGGAACCAGCATTAACACCGATAATAATGTCAGCCTTGAAATCCAACGTAGAATCTCTCTTGCCAACAAGTGCTACTTTGGACTAAGTAGGCAATTGAGCAGTAAAGTCCTCTCTCGACGAACAAAACTAACACTCTACAAAACTCTCATCATGCCCGTCCTAACGTATGGCGCAGAAGCTTGGACGATGACAACATCCGATGAAGCGACGCTTGGAGTGTTCGAGAGAAAGATTCTGCGTAAGATTTTTGGACCTTTGCACGTTGGGCAACGGCGAATATCGTAGACGATGGAACGATGAGCTGTATGACCTTTACGACGACATAGACATAGCGCAGCGAATAAAGATCCAGCGGCTTCGTTGGCTGGGTCATGTCGTCCGAATGGATACAAACGCTCCGGCTTTGAAAGTATTCGATGCGGTACCAGCTGGTGGTAGCAGAGGAAGAGGAAGGCCTCCTCTGCGTTGGAAAAATCAGGTGGAGAAGGACTTGGCTTCACTTGGTGTGTCTAATTGGCGCCGGTTAGCACGAAAAAGAAACGACTGGCGCGCTTTGTTAATCTCGGCCAAAATCGCGTAAGCGGTTATCGCGCCAATTAAGAAGAAGAAGAATATTATTATTATTCTTTATTAGATATATTAAAAATGTGTACATCTAAGTAAAGGGTTTTCTAAAAGTGACGCCAATAATGAATATTTCCTAGATGGTACCTTTTTGTCAAGTAGACAGATGTGGAATTTTACACGAAAGAAAAAGGCATTAAAATTATTCAAACTTGTCATGAAGATGGACGATCTTTAAGCACAACAAAATTCCTGATTTTTTTAGTGGAAATAATCGTCCGAATGATTTCCAAAGTCGATGACGAGTAGAAAAATTTCGGGACACTGGTTCTGCCTTGAGTAGAAAAACGAATGGCAGACCAAAAAGTAGACGGACATTCTTCAACATTGACATCTGGACTTTGTCCACAATTAGGCATGCGATTCATGAATCCGCTGAGTACAAAACTCCGCACAGTATTTTTGCTGCGATGCAGTTTTCGAGATATCGCCAAATAACAGTTTTGGATTAAAGAAAAAGGGTGAATCATAAAAAAGTGGAATTCTTGGAGAATCAGTTCAAACAGTTTGGTAAAAAATTTATTTAATAATCTCATCTATACATCCTCTTTTCGAACGCTGAAACACCCGATTGGCCTTCTCAAACACAAAACTGTAGCAGAACTTTTTTTGAAGCAGTATTCAATCGTAGTTTAGTAACTGAGATGAGGTTCACTAAAAATATCGAACGGCGATTGCTTGGAACTCCTTAGTTTCATACTAACCAGTGATTGAAATTTAACCATTTTCAATTAAGCATAATAATAAATTCTCTATAAGAATCGTAGTGCATTTAAGCCTTAAATTTCATTTGATTAATGAAGATATTTTTAATTTTTTATATAATGAGCTCACTGCACATTCAAGCGTAATTTATTCAGCACGCAAAAAAAAAGAAAATCATTAAATTTTTACCCTGGCGTTATTCATTTAATGTGACATCAAGTATGTTAATGTAGTTGTTGTTTGGGAGCTATTAAATGCACATAAACATAAAGTCAGCTCATTTGCAAAAGTACTTTAATGGCGATATTAAGCACTAAAGTGAAATTAAAACTTTCGTGACAGATTTTGCATTCTTTTTTTATTTATTTTTTTTTTTTTTTTTGCCGTTTCAACTTAAATTATATTTTCTTTTGATTGAAACTCTTGCACTTTTTTGTGAAATATTTAATTCTATTTTACATTCAATTAAAAGCAGCTGAGCGTGATTTATACCTTTCAATCTGCTTTGGATTGGCATCGTCGGTGTAGCTGATGTTGTTGCTGCTTTTGCCGGTTAAGTTTTTACTTTTGTTGTTGTAGCATCGAAAAGACCAAACATGTGAAATTCACATCCTCAGACGAGGCGTTAGTGCCAGATATATTGACAGCGTTTTAGGTCGAGCTGCAAGCTGTTGCAAATGTGCGGCTCCACTTACAGCCTCGCCTCACGTAATACTTTATTCGTAGCGCGAAATGGGCTGAGTAGTGCGGATTTTGCTAACAAAAGAAATATTTTCACTTCAAAGTTAGTTGGAGCAAGCAATGCATAACTACAAAGAGAGACGGGACCCTCGCTTACATGCAAGCTGGGATAAGAATCCGAGCTACTTTAGGAAGGTCGAAGCATTTGCCGCCCTTTTGCTATTTTTTTAAAGGACGCTTTACCCACCTAACCGATATTGGCTCTATTCAAAAGTTTAATTCACTCTACTGTGTCTTTATTATTGTAAACCTCTTGTGGTGAACTCATAAAGGGAGACAAGGCTTCCATAAAACCTTTCTTCTCAACCTTCAAATGCCGTTCCAACTGATGTTGTCATCGTCCACGTTTCAGATACATTTCAGAGCATTGAGGTGGTTATGATAAGCGACTTATGAAGTGTGGCTTAAGTTCGTCCAGAGAAGGCTTTACTTCACAGTTGCCTACTCAGCTCCGAGTAGTACTTGTTGACAGTGTCTTCTCGTTTCATGCCTGGCATTGATAAAGTGTTAACGCTGATTCTAAGATTCAACTGAGTTTTCTACTTCTACTGAGTCTTCAAATTATCAATAGGGAATATAAGAGCCAGTATGATATGCATATTCGCTGGCAAAACTACTGGGTCGTTTATTTAGAACGATGATGTCAATATCGGGAAATGGTACTTGAGTGATTAAATTATTCTATTCGAGCAATTCATTCCAATATTAGTTCGAAAAAGTGAAGTGATAGGGATTCTGTTTCATTTGACATTAAACGGCGTTGATATAACCTTTCCATTTCTGATGTTGCTGGTGGTTTTGCTTGATGGTATTTTGCGTGGTTTTTTGGAAACCGTATTCAGTCATCTCGGCATATAGGCTACTATTGTGTGTTCTGTGGAGAGTATTTAAAATTTGTTGGTTATGTTTCCTCAGGAAGTAACGAAATTTTGGCGTATTGGGAATATCTGGTTTTTGGTAGATTTACTACGTCTAAAACCAAGCCGCTCAGATAAAAAGTTTACTGCTATATTTAGATCTCACGAAATGGATCTGACTCAAACAAAAAAAAAAAACAACAAGAACAAGAAATCACACGTGAAGTGTTGTAGTAAAATGGCGCTAGTCGCTAATTAGGAGTATTTCAATAGGAATACTCAACCACTTCAACAATCACATATTCCACTCATTGCTGCAAAATAACGGCTTTAAAACCCAATCCCGCTCTCAGTTACGGCTTCACTTAGAAAAATTAATTCTATGCACATTTCAAATCAATAAACTTGCGCTGAAAGCCAATAAACTTCTGAAACTTTTACACTTCTCCAAACTTTTTCCTGCCTTATACGTACAAGCAACAACTCTCTATTGATACAAGAAAATGGACCGTCTGAGTGAATTACCAATTGGCATCGAGTTTATTTGTTATTATAACAAAAATTTTAATTATACCATTGAGTGGCGTAAAACAGGAAGTGGGGAGAGATAAAGAACATTCTCAATAATGACTTACATACCCGCACATATGTACGTGCTTAAGTGCCCATGTATGTATGCATGTATGTAAATGCACTTTATATTTGTACAAATAGCTACCCCAAACGAATTTTCATGTTTGTATGCATGCAAATTTTTACTTGAGAGTGACAGACAGCAGAATTCCATTAAACACGCTCTTATAAGGATACAGCAGTCCCCGCTATCTCTCGACATGGCTGAATTATGGTAGCTGCAAGGGCAAAGCGACTAATAAATTGGCTGCCTGTTTGCCTGCCTGACTGCTTGGCTGACTGATAAACAGCGAATGCTCAATTCTACCAATGAGTCAAGGGCTGCGCCGGATCCATAGAAATATTTTATGTTTCCCTTGACTTGAATGCAATCCACTGCCTGACTGCCGCCTGCCTACCCTCACTTAGATGGCATATGGCTCAAGTGCTGGCAGCATTTAAGTGCACATTAATGCGCAATGGCAAAAATACACTTGAACAGCGGCGCTACGAGGCAGCCGGGATTAAATGGAATAACGGGAAAGTGAATTCGAATCAACCGATTACAGGATTCATAATCATAATTATTGCATTGTAATCCCCAACTGTACAACGCTAGGTGAGTGGATGAGTAATCGAGTGGTGAAGAGAGATAGAGAGAGCGAGAGAGAATGGTAGAGAATGCACAATCGAACAACTAACTGAGCAGCTATTGTGGCTGTGCGATTGCAAGCGGAGGAGAGCAGGCACACAGTAAAAATTTTCGAACACACACCTCGCACTCTTACACTCTTACTCCTACACTCTTACGAACAGTGCAGGTATTGCTCGAGTAGTTAAGATACATTTTTTCTCCTTTAATATTACTTGCACATAGATCTTTGTAGTTGAGTAAGCAGGTGGCATAGGTTGGATAGCTGCGGGCAACCACCCCCGCTGAAAGCAACACTTGAGTGCAAAAGCACGTTTAAAGTGGCAAAGGGGTTTCAAGTGGCATGCAATCAACTGGCGAAGCAGCACCGAACACTAGCATGCATAGCAAGCAGATGTTGCAACAGAAGCAACAACAATCGCAATAACATAAGCAACAATTATCGATAGCAATTAATAGACATTACACTGGTTTATCTGTAGGTGGGTATTTACTTGGAAAAAGCATGAACAGTCGCTGGCCACTGAAGTGTGACTGTTTTCCCTGTTTTGCTTTTTTATGTATTTTTTTAACATATTTTTTATTATTTTTATTTTCTGAATTTTTATTTCATTTTCTTTTTTGTTGTCGTTGCAAGCAATGTTTTAACTAAATGCACTGTTAGAGGGCTAAAGGTATTACAAATTCATTGATTGATAGTCGCGCTGTGAGTCAATTTTGGAGGTTTGCTACCTAAGCGACTGTCTATAAAACCACAGCGGAAAAATTCTATGAAGAGGCTGCAAATAGAAACAAAGGACTTCCGTTGAAAGCAGGAGGGAAAACTAAAAAACGTCACTAAAGAGAAAATTCGATACTTTTTACAGTTTTTCTTTAATAAAGGCGAAAATGCAAGTTGGGCCGCTGAAATTGTGAATGGTGTTTATGGTGCCGATACTATAAAAGCAATTTTGGTTTCTTCGGTTCCGTACAGGCATTTTTGATTTTAAAGATGCACCTCTCACACGCAGACTCGTTGTCGAAAATGTCGATAAAATCACAGAAATAATCGAAGTTAACCGGCACGTTAGTAGTCATAGCATTGCGCAGGAGATAAAGATCGACCATAAAACAGTTTTAAACCATTTGCGCCCGAGTTATGGATTTCTTTTCTCAAAACTAATATTAGGGCAATTCGCAATTATGTAAGTGGATATAATCTGACATCATGGATATGTCGTTTCCCTTCAGTACGGATAGTCCCTGGATAGTCCTTGATGGTAAAAAGCAGGTCCAATGAATTAAAAGTTCTCGAATTAAAGTTAGAAACTTCGCATTGGGATCGAATTGATTCAATGAGCTCAAAATGTTTAATACGTGGTTGTATAGACAGCTTGGGTTCCTTGGGTGCCCTGCTACTCGAAAGGAAATATTAAAATTAACTTTCACCAGTAAATATGGGTCCAAAATTGACACTGTGAGCTACTTGACCATATATGTTATTCCCGGTTTTTTCTATAGCTAGCAAAAACGGGGAAATTGACAAACTTTATACGAGCATTGCATGGAAGGAGAATAAAAAAGAGCCCTATCGAAAATATTTTACCTGAATAAAAGGTTGTTGTTGTTTGTATTTCTACTGAAATAATCCTAATTAGCGATTAGCTCCTTTTCCTGCCACTGTTCTCGTGTTATGTCTGTTTTGCTTTTTTTTTGAGTCCGATCCATTTCGTGAGATCCAAGTATAGCAGCAAACTTTATATCTCCATGTCCGCGATTTCATTAACTTGCTGTAAGAAAGACTTTCCGAAAGAGTAAAGTCTTGCTCTAGCTAGACCTCGACAATCGCATAAATAGTGGAAAAGACTTTCTGCCGCCTGATAACTTCTGCAGATCGGATTGAAAGAAAGGTTAAGTTTGGCAACACGATCCGGTACCCTGCAGTGACCTGTAAGCGTTGCAGTGATACGTCAGATGCTTGGGCGAACGCATCCTAACAGCTAGTTCGGTTTCTGGATATTGTACGAAGGTCGTGTTTTTCTTCTTTTGGTGCATGTAGTTCATTGCTTTCACCTTCTTTCGGCTAAAGCAGAAATTTATGGAAATAAGGATGTCTTAATTGTGTTGAATGGGGTAGCAACTGCCACCGGCTCTGTTATGTTTAGTGCCGAACCTTTTCTTGATAGCTCATCTGCTACCTCATTAGACTCTACATTCCTGTGACCGTTTGTATGAAATGGAATTGGAATTTAATGTCTTGATAGCTGCTTGATTATCAGAAACGAAAGCTACTCTGGCACCAATTTCTTTGTAGTGTTTTAGTGATTTGCATGCTTCTCTGATTGCTAATAGTGCAGGTAAGTAAGGTAGTAAAAGGTAGGTAAATTTTTTCTTATTTTCGGATGTATTCTAAAACAAAATTATTAAGTTGTTATGTTTCTTTAAGAATGGGACAAAAAGCAAATACACAAAAAAAAACCAACAAAATTGTCTGGAAGTGGATGCGTTATTGAAAAGGCAGACGGGGATACCTCAGTACAAATAACTTAACAATCTTCGTTCGAATTTTGAACATCACAAAAATTTCTCAAACACACAAAAAAAAATCATAGACAAGTCATATGAGTGTTGAATAATCACCGCTAGAGAGAACAGTTTAAGGACTCAAAAGGCCTTCTAAAAGCAAAACTCATCACATGGAACAAGGAAGTTGGAACTCCATCATCGGGATATCAAGCGGAACATTTTTTCTTACAAAAATAGTTTGTTTAATAACGCCAAAAAACTCAGCGGAAATAATTGACACCAGCATAAAAAAATTTTATAAAATTAAAAATTAAAAAAAAAAATTCACATAAGACTATTTTTCATTAAAACTAGCAAATAAACCAGCATGCGCTGCTCAGCCGCTAAGAAATTTATATACAAGGTGGCGCACCTCAATCATGCAATTTTGTTCTTGAATAACAGGGGAAATAATTGACAGCAGCATAAAAAAATTTCATAAAAGTGAATATTAAAAAAATTTTAAATTAAAAAAAAAATTGCGTAAGTTTAATTTTTATTAGAAATATCAAATAAACGGCGGCATGAGCTACTGCTTAGGCTAAGGCTAGGCGGAGCAAAATGATTCATCCAATATTTTTTTTCAGAAAAAAAAAAATTTTTTAAATTATTTTGAGTGATGGAAACCTTTATTTTGACCGTTACGCGCTCTATTGCTTGCTTGTTTCTATGCAGCAGCTGTCCAATTGACAAATATAATAAAAGTTAAAACCCATTTGCAAAAATTATATATGTATCTTCGGATAGGGTGATTAAATTTGCGCCAGCTTATGTGAAATAATAGTTAGCAGGACAAAGGCAAATCAACAGATATATAAATTATAGAACTGAGTTTTTGCATCTTTGGTATGCCTGCTTATTGTTGGCCCCAGGAATTTTTATTTCAAAATTATAATAAAATAATTTTGTTTTCAAAATTATAATACTAATGAGAAATAACTACTACATTTCATTGACGCGGAATGATAATAAACATCTCAAAGTGTAATGGGAGGAAATCAGTACCCCAATTGATAGATGCATTTCTGATTTGTAGCAGTTTGAAAAATAATTTTATGATTTTTTAACGCATTTTGGCTTATAGTCACGCCTCTTTTTTAAGTTTATCCAATTCATGTCATAGAGAAGTTTCCAGGAGAGTTAAGCTTTAAATTACAAAAGCTTTGTGGAAATCGGGACGTTCTGTGCTTAGTTATTAGCGTAAATACATATTTTGGCACTTTATTTTATGATAGATTCCATTTCGATATTTTTTTTTTTAACAAATTACAGATTAAAAATTTTGTGTGAAGAGTAAGCCATACAATTATGATAACAATTGAAAGTCCAAAATCCATTGTTTTTATTGCTGAAACAATGCGCGCTACTACAACAGTTCCAAGTCCTCATATAGGTAATCCGAACCCGACGGAAGCTTCGTTCGCCTCGCGAAGTAAGAAAAAAATCGCATGCAGGGCGGTGCAGAGCTGAGGAGAGCATGCATATCCGGCATCATACATTACTATAAACTAACAAAAATGTGTTGTTTTTTTTCTTTAACACAACTACTTGAACTGTTATGTGCCGTTGGAATTCAATTTTCCAGTTTTTAGCATCGTTCATAGTTCAGTGGCCCAGAACTGTATGCATGAATGCATGCAAGTAATCGTCAAGAGCTATGTAGTAACATTGGCATGTTAAGTGGCATGCCACATTGTGTGCAAAGTGCCCGCCATGCCAACAAGAGGAGAAAAAAAATGCAAACATTCTTTATTAATGAGATTAATGGATTATTTGTAGCGTTTGCAGAGTTGCTCAATTTCAGTTTCAGTTTCAGTCGTACTTGAGCAGCTCAAGTAATCAATACAAATTTACTTTGATTAGTTAATTGAATTACTTGAATGGAACAATAAAAAATCGGAGGGCTTAAATGGCGTAGCATTTAATTTTTGTGCAATATTAAAGAAGAATACTGACGCAATGCAAAACTGTTTTGAGTTATGGCAAACGCTCAAAATGTATACGCAGTTTTTTAATGAAAAAAAAAAATAAAAAAAAAAATGGTGAATGAGGCAACTTGACCCTTTCATGCCCACCTTTTCTGTGCTAGCTACAAGGCCCTCCTATGTTGACAGCTGCCTTGCTTGTACGTGTTTCGGCTCGTCTACGATGTTTACCTATTCAAAAAGTTGGATCAAAGAACTTGTATCAAATTTTGTGTGAAAAACGAAATTAAGTGCGCGGATGCATTCCAAATGTTGACTGTGGACATACGGAGAAGCTACTTTGAACCAAAGCAACGTTTATCGGTGGTACAAAATGTTCTTAGAAGGCCGAGAAGATGTAAACGACGAAAAGCGTGCCGGACGCCCGAGCACTTCAACAACAGACAAAAAAAATTGATGAAGTGAAGAAAATGGTATTGGTCAATCGTCGAATCACCGTTAGAAGTTGATGCTCGTGCCATTCGATTTTTTTCAATGATTTTGGTCACCGCAAAATTCGTACCAAAACTGCTCAATTTCGACCAAAAGCAGAATCGCATGAACATTGCTAATGAGATGTTGGACTCTGTCCGCGACCCAAATTTGCTGCAGAGGGTCATAACTGGTGACGAATCGAGGGTTTATGGCTATGACGGGGAAACTAAAGCTCAATCCTTTCAATGGAAGCTGCCGCACGAGCCAAGACTGAAAAAAGCGCGCCAAGTTCGATCGAATGTAAAAGTTTTGCTTACCGTTTTCTTCGATTGCAGGGGCATTGTGGATCGTGAGTTCTTGCCATAGGGTATTTTACCTGCAAGTTATGCGCAATTTGCGCAAAGCAATCGCCAGAAACGCCCAGATTTGTGGAAGAACAAAAATTGGCTCTTGCATCACGATAACGCTCCTGCTCACACATCGTTGCTTGTGCGCGACTTTTGCCAAAAACAATACACTAATGATGCCACAGCCACCGTATTCGCCAGATGTGGCTCCCTGTGACTTTTTCTTGTTTCCGAAACTGAAGAGGTCCTTGAAAGGACGACGCAGCGCTACGATTGACGAAATAACAACGGCTGAACAAGATAAAAAAAATGATTTTTTGAAGTGCTTCGAAGATTGGAAAAAACGTTGGCACAAGTGCATATCTCATGTTGATTACTTTGAAGAGGAGAAAATAGATATAAATAAATAATTTTTGATAAAAACACAAAATTCGCGATACTTTTTGAACACACTATACTATTAGAAAGTGCGAATGCACCAATTTGCGCACAAATTACGTTAGATACCAGTGTTGAGGGTTTGGAAGCGATTTGTATTTATAACACCTAGACATTCAACCTGTTTTTTCCTAATTCATTGGCGTCCTTCAGCTGAAAGCTATTTCATATTTGAAATGTATATCTTCTCTGATACTCAGGTGACTATTAAATCTCTGGAAGAAACGACGTTGGCTTCAATAATTCCTGTGAAATATCGCCCATGTCTTAATAAGACGGATGAAATTTCGCAAGCATATTGCCTGGGTATTGCAATTTAGAGAGTAATAGGAATATAGGCGCGCCAACGCTTATTGGTTCCAGCTTGACTCATATTGACTCTCAGTGGGCATGCCAGATACTCCTCTTCAAACTACAAACAGCAAAACAAGGAAAAGTTTTCTACACTTATAGAGCAAAAGTGACGTGTGGAGACAACTTGCCAACTTTGGCTGACAGTAAATGCAGACAAAACGCATAGCAGGAAAGACTTACTCTTTTTCAGTAGACCTAATTTCGCCTAACAACAGCGGTACTCTTTCGGCCTTGCTTGCTTGTTTCACGCCCTACCAGAAGTTCCGGCTATAAGAAAATTTACTCAAATCGAGGTCAAATTTGAATCAATTGGGTTTTGTGCCGTGAACGTCGTTCGGCTACTAAAGTAGAATAATGGACTGTGTGTGTAGCTTTTCTGCTTCAGACATTACCTGTGTGTACCAAGTTTCGGTAAGACATATCGAGCTATTCGTTGCAAAGGCGAGTGACAAACAGACATCGCTATATCGGGGTCTCCCATCATTCCAAACTTTTGTATTTCTAAACAACAAATCAAGTAACAAATTCATATATCATTGGTATATGTACTAGGGATGCTAAGTATTAGCTTATATAATATTAAGCCCGAGATCTCTAAACATTCCAAAACGGGGATTGAGAAAAGTAAAAGCTGATTTCTTACAAAAATTTATTACAATTAAAGCCTTCTAATTTCCGAGTGACTCGCTTGGTTTTACTTATACAAACTTTGTATTTATACAGTCGGTCACATAACCACTGGAAATGTATTCAACAAGATGCAAAGCAGTGAGGAAACGTGGGAGGTCATCAGTGATTTCGTGGAAAACTTCTCCGAATGAAAAAGTGGGACCTTAACGCAGGCACACTGGCATAGACCTTTGTTATGAGAAAGATGGAACGCAACTCTGAAGTAATGCAAAAGTTGTCGCAGGGTGGTTCCAAACTAGGTGGAGTTTTCCCGGCATACCATTGCTGCGATGGCAGCTTGATGATGCATTACGCATATTAACCTTCCTACGGTCTTCAAATTAACTGACGCGGACGGACTTCGGGTCAAATTTGACCCAATACAATATTTTCAAGGTTTATACTTGGTTTTTGATTATTTTTACTGTTAAGTTTTTTTCCATTAAATGGGTATCTTAAATAAAATGAAAATCGAAATATATTTATTCCATTATCATATTTTTTTATTAATATATTTATGAAAATTTTTATTTTATTTTTATGTGAATAATACAAACTTTAACAAAAACGTTTATTCAATAACAAAAAAATAATCATGAATAACGAAAACTTTAAATAAAAAGTGTATTTAATAATGAAAGAAAAAAGAAATAAATTATTTCAGACAGTTTGTACACAAAGTAAGAGTTTTAGAATGTTGTTTACATATATATTTATTACAAATGTCGCAAACGATTCCTGTTTTATTATCAGTTTTTGGGCATAGTTGACATCGACTTCTTTTAGTTATTTTCTTTTCCGCCGTGTTTCCAAATTGACCTGATGATGATGGTTGTGCATCCAGTTGAGAATCCTTTCGTATTTTTTTGGCAATTTCAAGTG